>RJVU01062584.1:7597325-7641128 GCA_003731715.1 Anabarilius grahami | reverse complement strand
AATTGAATTAAATACTAAATAAAAAAATTTACTTTATTTTTTTATATTATTTATTTTTATTATTTTTTTATTTCACACAAAGGTTATTCATAAATGAATAAGTCTAGAAATTAATGATGATCAGTACAAAAACAGCTCTAAAACACTCTTAACAGTAATTCTGTACATTATCAATAAAAATTAATGAACTAAGATGCCAACATGACAGATTGCTTGGCAACAGTGTTGCTATTGTTATTAACTGAAACTATAAATATAAAAACATTTTTAAATTGCAATACTGCTGAAATAAACTAAAATAAAAATTAAATGAAAAACCTTTCATTTAAAAAACAAATTTAAAAAACTTTAAATAAAATTTGAAATAAATACCTTTACAAATAACTGAAATAAAGTAAGTTGAAATACTAAAATTATTAAACTAAAGCTGAATTAAAAATAAAAACCAAACAGAAACATAAAATTTACAAAATCACATAGCAAAATGACTAAACAAACTAAAATTCAAACATAATTCACATTTTTGATAGATACTATAATAGTATATAAATATAAATGGTAACACTTTAGTATGGGGAACATATATACTATTAACTATGACTTTTCCCCTTAATAAACTCCTAATTTACTGCTTATTAATAATTAGTAAGGTATTGTTAAGTTTAGGTATTGGGTAGGATTAAGAATGTAGAATAAGGTCATGTAGAGTAAGACATTAATATGTGCTTAATAAGTACAAAATAAACAGCCAATATTCTATTAATATGCATGCTAATAAGCAACTAGTTAAAAGACCCTAAAATAAAGTGTTAACATATAAATACTAAAATAACGGTTTGGCAACTGTAAACCTACTGAACCTAGATTAACACCATCAACAGAGATGAGCAGCACAACGCTACAAGTTAAAAACTAAATCTCTCTAAAAGTCCCCTTGAAAACTCTAGAAATTTGGGGACAAAATGAGATATAAGGGTATTTTCTGAGCAGAAACATCTGAGGGGTTCACTTTGCTCTCAAATAATCTCATTGCTGTCTAAAAGAAACAATGAATGTCTTCCAAATTTAGTCATCATGTAAATTTACATGTAATAGGCTAAGTAGACACTTTTAAAGTAGAATAAAGAGTTTTATTAGAGTAGAGGATTCACAAGTAATGACATGCAGTATAGCTACACAGCAGTGCTTGTCTGCCATTAGCACCATTTACTGTAGCTCCACTACTGTCTGAAACTTCTATTTCTCACTGAAGGGCAAAAGGGATGCAGTGGACACATTTGCAGGGGAGACACGTGTCTGTATTTTTTCTGTTGGATGGGCCAGGTGTTGCATTCAGATTCCCCTTCAAAGTTGTCCTTTGTCATGCCCTATGCTTTCCTTTTTTTTGAACGAATTCATTTTGATGAAATGATGACCGGTACCAAAGTGTCAGAGAGGTGCGTCTGGGGTTGATGTCATAAATGGTGGAGGGCGGAGCCTGGCTCCTCCCTTCAAATGTGTCCCTCATTTCACTGCAATATATGGTGAATCCAAATCGAATTAGTCATCCCAGAGGAACAGCTCATTACCCTTGTGGGTTGCCTCATAGAAAATCAAGACGGAGAATCCATAACGGCATGCGGAATAACCCCCCCGTCCTCTATCCGGTTTGTGTGTGCGTGCATGTCCCTTTGCACGGTTCTCCGGAGAAGGGTTCGCCTGAACGCACAAGCCGCCAGAGTAAATGTGAACTACTCAGGAGGACAGATCAGCTTTTGGAGAGAAAGAGAGAGTGAGAGAGAGAATGAGGGGGGGACTGATTGTACTTTACACGGATAACAGACATTCCATCTTCTCCATTTCCCTCGGGAACCCATCTAACAGTGAACAGGAGAGAGAGATGGATGAAAAGAGAGAGAGTAGGGCTCAAAAAGGGCTGCAAATGCTAGTGATTCACTTGAGCAGAGTTGCGTGAGGAGGCGGCGCGGGGCCGGCTGGAGGTTTGGGGGGTTGGGAAGGCGGGGAAGATGCTAGACAGGAAAAGCACATTGTCAGATATGATCAGCTCGGCTGGGCCCGGGGCCAGAGACATATCTAGAACCTGCAACAGAGCTCTCGGAGCACAGACTCATCCTCATCACCCTTCTGATCATCTGAAAAAAACCCTCGTCCAATTTCTCCGTGACTAAAATAACCTGTCGGTTTTGTTTGAGCCTTTCAGGTTTTGTCTGTGTGATGAATGGGAATTTATTAAGAGGGCTGCAGGATGTGGGATTGTTTGATGCCTGTCGGTTAGCCAGATGCGGTAGCTGCGTTAGCGAGCGAGCGTCTATGAACTTTAGACAGGTCTTCAAGAGGGAAAAGCCATACGTCTTCATTTCAAGGCTTTCTCAAGGTTGTCATTGGTCATTAGGACGTGTGGCCCCTCTCGTTTCTCAACTCCCTGCTATTCAAACAAGAAAGAGCCATTTGTTTTGACGCGCCATCTGCGTGACTCGCTTTTCGTATAGCCTCACTGACATTTACTTCATTTTAATTTTTGCCTTTGAACACCCTGCATCACAGAAAACCAGCGCATAGTGCATGTCTAAAACAAATGGCTTTGAAATTGAACCAAACGGATGTCAAAGAACAACAGAATGACCCCATCATCGCAGGTTCACATCTGTGCGAACGCACATCTGGAGGAAAACAGCTGTTTTGCTACAGACAAGACATACTTCAATAAAGCAACGTGAAGCTGTTTTTCAATGGTGTATGAAAAGCCTTCTGCTTGTGTGCGCGACTAGACAGCAGAATAAACCAAACTATTAAGGAAAATTGCCCTGAAAGCTTTAGTAAAAGGACATTTGCTAAAGATGATGATGAGTACAGAAAGAATACAGGCCTGATGGTTCTGTTTGTATGGAAATGTAAGTGATGCAGCGCTGTTCTCTCCAACAAGTATGTTTGTACTTTTTAAGTGTGCCTAAAGTCTTGGATAAAATGACAATTCAGGACATTGACCGATTGCATAGACAGAAGACAAAAATCAGAAAACTTCATAGAACCACTTCAAACATGAAATTGCTTTCATAGCTATTAAAAAGAAAGAATCTGACCCATGTATATGTAAGAAATTAATATGTTTATACTGCAAGGATGCATTAAATTGCGAAATGTTTTAATGTGTACTTCAAAATTTCTCAAAATAAGAAAAATAAATGCTCAATACGAAAGAAAAGCTGAGAAGGGTTGGGAGGGGCTTGTTTATGCAATAAGGTTCTCACTGGGTGTGGCTATTGAGTTCCTACTGTACCTCAATCTGCAGCAGTGCTTCTTCTCTTTGCCTCAGGATCTCCACGTCTTCCTCACTGATCTCTGACAGGAATGCTTGGCCATCACCCTCAATAGTCTCCCCTGCTCCAAACAATGGCCCCTCTTCAACCAGTTCACTGAATGGAGTCTGTAGGCTCTGTCCATTCCACAAACAAACACACACACAAAATAAGCGATAACATTTTTCAAACTTTTTAAGAATACATACAATGCTCAGAATCAGCACTAGCAGAGGGCTTCCAGAGCTGAATGTTTTAGTAGGCTACAGTACAGTCTTACCACCTCATTACAAAAAAAATAAAATATTAAATAACTAAACTTGTTTGTTGACTTTTTAAAATATTGCTTCATGCATTCTTTTTTATCAACACTAAAAAAAAAGTTTCATTAAGAATATATATATATATATATTTTTTTTTTGTTTGATGATTATAACTGACAACTAAGGAAAATCCCACATTCAGTATCTCAGAAAATTAGAATATTACTTAAGACTGTAACGAATCTTTAGCGATATTACAAGTATTTAATCAATTTATGGGTCAAATATATGAATATAATAAAGCCTTATGATTAATTATGATATATCGACCCAAGAGGGAATTATGCACATATATTGTGAATCAATTACAACGAATTATAATCAATTACATATATGATCAGTTCTAGTTTAATAGTTGTTTAGAGAAACTATTCAAGTTTGTCCAGCAAACTGTTGGTTTTCTAACAGACAATTATAAAAGGGATGTTATTCTCTGGCCACGAGAATAAACTCCTATTATAGCATCAAAGCGTAAAGCAATGGTGCCAGACCGAACGTAAAAGTGACTTGGTCTTTCTGAATGAGCAGCAGAACAATCAAGCATGAATATAATGTATTTAATATATATAAAATTGATAATACAAAGGTTATACGGCTAAATAGACGAAAGTAAAGTCAAGAAAACAGAGGTGATAAAAACAGTGGCAAATTACAAACAGTTAAACCTTTGAGAGCCAGCGAGGAAACTCAGTACACAAATCTTAAAGAAGTTAATATTTGCATATAGGTTCGGGTGCTGTCGTTTTAGAGTTTCAGAGCGCTCGGCTTGGTAATTGGTCCTTCTTCATGAGGGTGTTCTTCGGTGGGTTTTTCAAACGAGGTTTAAACTGAAGAGTAAAATAACCGGAACATAAAGACGAGAGTCCGTCTACTAGGTGATGGAAGATGGCAAAGGCTTGACGACAGAAAACTTGTGCAACGAGGAGACACGTGTCATTGTGTTTTAAGGTCAACAACCAGAACGCCTCCTTGGGACCGTCAGCCAATAATACGGGTGTAATGTTTGGCGGGCAAAACCTTTCTTTGTCTTGTGGCTCGATTTGCATAATTTATGAGGTATCAGATCGGAGTGTATTTCCTTCACAGTACCATTAAAATAAAACAATGCATTTTACAGTAATGTGACATGCATTGTTGAATGAGGCATAAAGAGAGCTTTACAAAGAAACCAAACTTGTCAGGTGGGAAAAGCATTAAAAGGAAGTTATAGTTTATACTCCAATTTTATCGTTACAATGACACTAACACAACTACAGCTAAGCTTCTAAACTAGGGATACACATATGCAATTTTAAATATAACGGCAGATACATTCATATTTGCGGGTACAATCATATTTGTGCATATAGTCTTCATGCGTGTTTGTGTGTGTGTGTCTCTGTGGGTGCGTGCATGTGTATTTGATTTTAGGGCTGTCTGGTATGTGGGCACATGGCTTGCAGTAATTCGATCCGAGGTGGCCGCGATTGTTTGAAGTCACGAGGGAGATGTTCAGGAATCTATCGAAATAGTCATAAAACGTGTCCCGTGATCAATTAGTGTCCGCCAGGCCGGAGCCAATGTGAGATTGAGTTGAGGCTTAAACACAGTTTATGGTGGGCCAGCTAAATTTTGATCCTGTGCAGACCCTACAAGACCAATACAAAGAAAGGATTTTTAGAAATCTTGGCCAACTGAAAAGTATGAACATGAAAAGTATGAGCATGTACAGCACTCAATACTTAGTTGGGGCTCCTTTTGCCTGAATTACTGCAGCAATGCGGCGTGGCATGGAGTCGATCAGTCTGTGGTACTGCTCAGGTGTTATGAGAACCCAGGTTGCTCTGATAGTGGCCTTCAGCTCTTCTGCATTGTTGGGTCTGGCATATCGCATCTTCCTCTTCACAATACCCCATAGATTTTCTATGGGGTTAAGGTCAGGCGAGTTTGCTGGCCAATTAAGAACAGGGATACCATGGTCCTTAAACCAGGTACTGGTAGCTTTGGCACTGTGTGCAGGTGCCAAGTCCTGTTGGAAAATGAAATCTGCATCTCCATAAAGTTGGTCAGCAGCAGGAAGCATGAAGTGCTCTAAAACTTCCTGGTATACGGCTGCGTTGACCTTGGACCTCAGAAAACACAGTGGACCAACACCAGCAGATGACATGGCACCCCAAACCATCACTGACTGTGGAAACTTTACACTGGACCTCAAGCAACGTGGATTGTGTGCCTCTCCTCTCTTCCTCCAGACTCTGGGACCCTGATTTCCAAAGGAAATGCAAAATTTACTTTCATCAGAGAACATAACTTTGGACCACTCAGCAGCAGTCCAGTCCTTTTTGTCTTTAGCCCAGGCGAGACGCTTCTGACGCTGTCTGTTGTTCAAGAGTGGCTTGACACAAGGAATGCGATAGCTAAAACCCATGTCTTGCATACGTCTGTGCGTATTGGTTCTTGAAGCACTGACTCCAGCTGCAGTCCACTCTTTGTGAATCTCCCCCACATTTTTGAATGGGTTTTGTTTCACAATCCTCTCCAGGGTGCGGTTATCCCTATTGCTTGTACACTTTTTTCTACCACATCTTTTCCTTCCCTTCGCCTCTCTATTAATGTGCTTGGACACAGAGCTCTGTGAACAGCCAGCCTCTTTTGCAATGACCTTTTGTGTCTTGCCCTCCTTGTGCAAGGTGTCAATGGTCGTCTTTTGGACAACTGTCAAGTCAGCAGTCTTCCCCATGATTGTGTAGCCTACAGAACTAGACTAAGAGACCATTTAAAGGCCTTTTTAGGTGTTTTGAGTTAATTAGCTGATTAGAGTGTGGCACCAGGTGTCTTCAATATTGAACCTTTTCACAATATTCTAATTTTCTGAGATACTGAATTTGGGATTTTCCTTAGTTGTCAGTTATAATCATCAAAATTAAAAGAAATAAACATTTGAAATATATCAGTCTGTGTGTAATGAATGAATATAATATAAAAGTGAAACTTGTATATTATATTCATTCATTACACACAGACTGATATATTTCAAATGTTTATTTCTTTTAATTTTGATGATATTGATCATATATATAATATACTGTATGTATGTATGTATATATACATACATACATACAGTATATTATATATATGATATGTGTAATAGTGCCCCCTACTGTATAACAGTGAAAACACGGAAAGCCGGAAAATTCCGTCAATGGCGGGGAAGCATTGTATCATAAATGACGGGAAATTCTGTCAATGACGGGGAAAGAGTTAATTTTAGGGGCTTTTTACACAACATCTTTTTCAACTTAAAACGTATGCATTTTGGACATTCTTTTATACAACAACAACGTTTTGGGGGACATGAAAAGACAAACTTCTGGAAACAGGTTTCAACATGCAAGTTTTTGAAAATGTTACACGGAGGTGATAAAGGATACCGTTATAACCTCTGTGTAACTACAAAAACACACATTTGTGAAAACAGTGACAATCATGTGCATACGTATTACGTGTTTAGTCTATAGGCACATAGAGATTATTTACAAAGTGACATCGCCAACTACTGGCCAGGCATGCATAATACAACATTTGTAGTCGTTAACGCTGATCGTTTTGACAATGTTGTTGTCTGTACGCAAAAAGCACTTTTCCATTTTTTGTACATTGTTATCATGTAAATGTACCCTTAAAGTGTATCATAGTAGTATTTAATCAGAGGATGACTCTATATACATGTGTGAAGCCCTGACTACTCACTGATCCCGGAACTACCCCTGCCTTGATCCTAAGAGGATCAAAACATTGCGGATGTTCTCAGACGTCAGACCTGACTTTGGTGAAACTTCTATATTAGAAATGACACAACTTTCCTTGAGATCATTTGTAAACATCTTATATAATAGCAAAGCACTGACATTTCACGGCTTTGGAGAATATCATGCAATGATAATGACTCGCCACCTCGTACTGCAGCAGAAGAATCGCAAAGGAACAGCCTGCCGCCTTTGTTAGTCATTTAGGTTGAACTCTCTGTCAGCCTGAAGGTTGAAGAGGTGGGTGTTGGTCACTTAGAGAGGGCCACATTGATCTGCTAATTTCTCAACTTGCATATGCATGACATCGATAAAGGCTTGAGGCGTGCTATTATTTTTTGCAATGTGTTGGATGACTCATTGTATTCTTCCCTCTCAGAATTAGCACATCCAATACATTTCAGTCCAGCACAATGCCACCCTGAGAACACCCTCTGCTTTGCGCGGTTGTTGTCGTCCCACTCACTGAGGATATCATTGTCTAATAGGTCAAAGAGTGGCTTGTAGTTGGGAGGTTTTCTCATCTACTGACAAGATGTAAAACATCTTAACCGTATCTGTACCTCAGATCTGCCCTGAAATTAAGTCTAAAGTTTATTCTATTCTAAATGTAATTAATTTTTAATGAACTTTACTTTATTAAGAAATAAGCCCATTACCATTATATTCTTTTAAAAAATGTAAATAGACTTATTTGAAACCTTATTTCAAATTCAGACTCGGTAAAGCACAATCAAATTTGCTTTGAATTTCCTCAAAATTTACAAGACCGTTCATACATGATTCCCTATGAGGCAGAGAGAGGAGTCTCAAGGCAATGGATCCAAATCACATTAAGTCATAGGATCAGCATGACTCATTCAAGACGGGATATTCCCAGTTTAAGGCGTTTACTCAGAAGTGTCTCACTAATCTAAATTCTCTGGAGGATATGTGCTATTATGTAATGTACCTCTGATTTGAAGTCTTTCACTCATATCGCAGTGGCTTTAAAGGGTTAGTTCACCCAAAAATGAAAATTGTGTCATTAATTACCCACCCTCATGTCGTTTCACTCCCGTAAGACCTTCGTTCATCTTCGGAACACAAATTAAGATATTTTTGATCAAATCTGATGGCTCGTGAGGCCTGCATTGAGAGCAAGTTAAAGGGGACCTATTATGCCCCATTTTACAAGATGTAAAATAAGTCTCTGATGTCCCCAGAGTGTGTATGTGAAGTTTTAGCTCAAAATACCCAACAGATAATTTTTTATAGCATGTTAAAATTGTCACTTTTAGTGGTTGAGCAAAAACGCACCGTTTCAGTGTGTGCCCTTTAAATGCAAATGAGCTGCTACGCTCAGCCTAAGAGGGCGGAGCTTCAAGAGCTGATTCTCCGGTGTCAGGATTCAGTCAGGACGCACTATAATGTCAGAAACTGCGAATATATGCTGCATGGAGATAGAACAGGTATAGTTTAGTTCAATTACGGTTAACTTATATTGCCTTCTTGTTTTTATCTTTACTATATTACTACAAGCCTGTTGTTCCTTCCGAATGATGGCCAAAACTATACAGATGAGTTTTTAATGACGTTTATTGTACTTCACGCAAAAGATGAAGCGTCCGTTTCCACTCTAGAAAATCACTGTAAGAGCTTAATTATTATTAAAAAACAGTGCAAGTGCACTAAAATATTATCCATAAACTCTCTCTCTTTCCATTGTCAACATACATAGCGAAGAACACAGAAACACTTGTTACAACTAACAGTAAACAAATAAGACCTTATGCCTTTCAAGTGGGGCTTAATATACTTTATACCTGTAAATAAACGCCGATGAACTGTAATAAAGTGCCCTCACCTTCATTACTGAGGTGAGGGCACCACCTCAGTAATCACTCTGGAGACTGTAAGCTGGATCACGAACAGTTTACTGATCAATCCTTGAGTAACACATTTTTAGCACAACTTGTGTTTTGTATTGTCCCTTTGTATTGATATTCATTCACTATATTCAGCAGTCCGGTGTGAAATGATTCACGCAGACATAAACGAATTTCGGCAGAAATGAGGGAGCATTTTTCTGGAAGATTTTAGGGAGTAAATGGAGAGAGCTATGTGGATGAATCCATCCAGCTACAGAACACCTAAAACGCTTGGGAGACATTCTCGTCAGTGCAGCAATGGCGGACTCGCTGTGGACGCGCTCAGGGCGGTTCTATGTTCAAACTTCAGTGTCTGTCAACATTAATGGGAAGGGCCTGTGGCTTTTGTGACGTCACACTGCCAGGGATCTGGAAACGACTTGTTCTGAGACACTGCTTATGATTTATGGGGATTTAAAAAAAAGGAGTGGGTGGATTTTTATCACTATAGGGTGGTTGTGTACACACATTGCCAACACACATTTATGTCCAAACAGAATTTTGCATAATAGGTCCCCTTTAACTTAGGTATTCAAACGCCCAGAAAGGTACTAAAAACATTTAAAAGAGTTCATGTTGTGACATCAATCGTTCAACCTTAATGTTATGAAGCAACGAGAATACATTTTGTGCACCAAAAAAACAAAATAATGACTTTATTCAACAATATCTAGCACTTGTCACTGAACTAAACACTGCTTCATGAAGCTTTGAAACTTTGCGAATCTTTTGTTTCGAATCAATGGTTCGGAGCGTGTATCAAACGATCTCAAACTGCCAAAGTCACATGATTTCAGTAAACAAGGCTTCGTTGCGTCATAAATGTTTCAAAGTTTCAATGGTTCACGTGACTGTGGCAGTGCTCCGAACCACTGATTCGAAACAAAAGATTCGTAAAGCTTCAGCTATGTAGCCTCACGAGCCATCGGATTCAATCAAAAATATCTTAATTTATGTTCCGAAGATGAACAAAGGTCTTACGGGTGTGGAACGACATGAGGGTGAGTAATTAAAGACAGAATTTTCTATTTTGGGTGAACTAACCCTTTAATACATTTTTTTTTCCAAGTTTGTTGAAATAGAAGTCAGCACTTTGTGTAAATCCTTTGAGATTGAGGTTGAGAGATTAGAGCAAAGAGCTAGATATTTACATCATTTTCCACCAATCAATCAATCAATCAAAAAAAAAAAAAAGAGCATCCTGACCCCAAATATTTTTTAAAAAGGTGGGTTTTGGGTTTTTTCTAATGATTTTTTCTTTGTCAGAAGAGTAAAAGGTTAAACAAGGGGGAAAGATAATTACTTTTCCTAGAATATGATTTGCAGCTGTATTATAGAGATGGGAACTCTAGCCTCACATCACCACATTCAGATCTAAATTATAGCATAAAAACTGGATTATGTTAAACAGTGTGAAAATGGAAAAAGCAAGAGGTTGCACCCAAAACATAATGAATAAATAACCCAAATAAATAACTCTGAACACATTTTGACAAAAGATTATTGCAAAATAATTCCTCCATACATCCAACTTTTCTGTTTTGTCCTAGTAATCAATTGTATGGAAGCCTATTTCTTCCTGTAATTGTGAGATAAAGTTTAACAACAGAAAGAAGTGTCACAACTTCAATATATGAAGTCACCATTACAAAAAGTTTTTAGCAAATAAAGAAAATTAAGTGAGAAATATAACATAAAGGTGACTTCACATGACTTGACAGGTAAATATGACATTTATTATAATGGCTTTATGTGAAGATTTATGTTAAGATGATGTGAAGTTTACTTAAATTAAAACTTGTTTTAATGTTTAAAAAAAATTGAGACATCAGTGGCAGTATTGTATCAGTGACACTGGCCTTCACTCATAAAAAAAAGATGCCATTAAACAGATATTTAAAATAGACTATATGTTATTTCTACATTAATTTGGAGATTAGCTGTGAAATTATTACAATATAAAAATATTAAAAACTTTAATGTTTTTAATAGTGATTAATCACGGTTAATTAGACAAAATGTGTGATTAATTAGTTATTTTTTGAATCGATTGACATCACTAATAACATTTAAGAAATAGTTGCAACTGCAAGATATAAAGTCTCATTGTGAGATAAAAATGACAAAATTCATATGGAATTGAGAAATACTTCCAATTGTAAGAAATAAATTCATATTGTGAGATGGAATTAATAAATAAATTACTTGTTTACTCTAGGCAGAAACAGGCTCCAATAACAACAAGTGCATTGCTATTCTTATTATTCAACACAATGCGAGTCCATAACAAATTACACTTGAGGTTAAGTAATGTATTTAAACATATAAATCACCATGAGTACTTTAATCAAAAACCTATACCGCTGTGATTTTTCCAATCATAATAGTGAGTCACGTTCATGAATCATCTTACAGATTGGCAGTTCTGATAACCAACCCAGTTCTCGTTTGAACTCATAAAACAAAGACTGGCAGAGCCTGGCGATCAAACAACTCCTTAATAACACCTTACTCTTGACTAACAACTCAGCATGTTGTTTGTTTTGAATGTGTTCTTGGCATTCATATTAGAACTACACATCCTGTTTGATTGCTCTGGTCGGGTGTTTCAGGGGGGATTGTGGAAGCAGACAGGAAGATCAGAGACATAGCTACAGGTGACAGAGTCTCACATAAAAGCAGTGTCTCTAGAGAACGACAGGAGGGAAGGGAACAGAATAAGAGAGGATTTTAACAGACCTGAGACTGTAAGACAGGAGTGTGTATGTATGTGCTATAGTCACATACCAGCTGAGCCAATCTGAGCTGCTGTTGTACTGCAGGTAATATTGAACGCAATTCCTACCATTCAGTCAACACTTTCAATCATCAGTACATCCTTGAGCAATCTCAGATGAACTGAAAATTGAAGTTTGATGGAATCTGAAAAAAAGTGTGGCGATGAAGATGTCAGTTTTAGTGTGTTTCATCAAATGAAACTCTTCCAATGAGAGTGAACATCACTAGAACTGTCATATGTGGTCATTCTTGAGGCATCTTGTTTCTTCTAGGCAAGATGCTTTCTTTTTGTTCTCACAGTGAAACCAAATTTAAGATACCACTTGTTCTGAAACACCCAGGCAGAAAGTTGGGGTTAAATGAATAGTTCACTCAAAAATGACAATTCTATCATCATTTACTCACCCTCATGTAGCTACAAATCTTACTTCTTTGGAAAATGAAAAGAAAAATTTGGGGTACAGCCACTCTTTTTTATTTGATAAAAGTGAATGGGAACACTGTTGAGCTCCAAAATAATAATTAAAAAAACCTGCATAAAAGTATCATAGAGGTGTTTGTGCACTTCACCATACAAGTCAAAGATTTGTATCCATATGCATGTAACATGGCACTTTAAAGGGATAGTTCACCCAAGTATGAAAATTCTGTCAGCATTTACTTTACTTACTCATTCCAAACCCATAAAACGTTGGTTTATTTTCAAAATATTATCTATCTTCAAGATATTTTTAATGAAATCTGAGAGGTTTCTGTCTCTCCATTAATAGTACAGGTAACTAAAACTTACCAAATGGTTGAGCACATTTTGAGTCACTATATTTCATTGAGAGGAGTACCTAACTTAACTCAAGCTAATTGAGCCATCTCTACCATCTGGTTGAGGTATGTTATGCCAAAAAAATTCACTAGATGTCAGAGTGTCAATCAACAGCACTTGTCACAACACCTCTTCTAACATGGATGTCAGAAACAAAGAAATCACTATTTATAAAAAAAACAAACAAAAAAACAAAAACAAACAAACAAACAAATCACTCCTGCCATGTGAACTGTTCTTGGTGAAAATTTGCAAGGTAAGCACATTTTTTTGACATATTACACTGTAAGAGCCCTAACTTTACAAAATTATGTTACTTGGTGCCATGAAAAAAACTTTAGTATGTTTTTAATAATTTTTCAAAAACATGCTCAACCAAACGGTTGATTTGTCACTTTATGGTAAATGCAGAAAAGCTAAGGTAATCTTTTCAGATCATCCATTTCTGCAGTCAGAATGGACTATTTGCTGAGAAATATAAATTTCTGATCATTCTTAGCTATGAATATGACGGCTATTGTTATTTCTTCATGAATATGCTGAGATAATTTCTTAAATATGTTTTTTTTTTTGCCACTTTTGCATATTTTTTGAAGTAAATATAATGAATTCATAGAATGAATGTGTGGAAATCATAATTATCAGAGGCAATTACTTCTTAAATGACAAATGCTGGTGTACTAACATTACTAAAATTGTAAGAGATTGTGATTTATTTGTTTTTTGTTGGGTTTTTTTTTCTTCCAATTACTAGATGGATGTCAACAGTTTCTATGGTACAAGAACGTGCACTCTTCAGGCCCTTGTCCCAGAAAACCCCCAAGATTCTGATGCTGATCTCAGTGATGTTGATGACCCAATAGAGTATCTGGATTATCACCCCGTCTGAGAAGAGACATGTTTATATACAGTGGGTACAGAAAGTATTCAGACCCCCTTAAATTTTTCACTCTTTGTTATATTGTAGCCATTTGCTAAAATCATTTCCTCATTAATGTACACACAGCACCCCATATTGACAGAAAAACACAGAATTGTTGACATTTTTGCAGATTTATTAAAAAAGAAAAACTGAAATATCACATGGTCCTAAGTATTCAGACCCTTTGCTGTGACACTCATATATTTAACTCAGGTGCTGTCCATTTCTTCTGATCATCCTTGAGATGGTTCTACACCTTCATTTGAGTCCAGCTGTGTTTGATTATACTGATTGGACTTGATTAGGAAAGCCACACACCTGTCTATATAAGACCTTACAGCTCACAGTGCATGTCAGAGCAAATGAGAATCATGAGGTCAAAGGAACTGCCTGAAGAGCTCAGAGACAGAATTGTGGCAAGGCACAGATCTGGCCAAGGTTACAAAAAAATTTCTGCTGCACTTAAGGTTCCTAAGAGCACAGTGGCCTCCATAATCCTTAAATGGAAGACGTTTGGGACGACCAGAACCCTTCCTAGAGCTGGCCGTCCGGCCAAACTGAGCTATCGGGGGAGAAGAGCCTTGGTGAGAGAGGTAAAGAAGAACCCAAAGATCACTGTGGCTGAGCTCCAGAGATGCAGTCGGGAGATGGGAGAAAGTTGTAGAAAGTCAACCATCACTGCAGCCCTCCACCAGTCGGGGCTTTATGGCAGAGTGGCCCGACGGAAGCCTCTCCTCAGTGCAAGACACATGAAAGCCCGCATGGAGTTTGCTAAAAAACACCTAAAGGACTCCAAGATGGTGAGAAATAAGATTCTCTGGTCTGATGAGACCAAGATAAAACTTTTTATCTTCCAACAAGACAATGACCCTAAGCACACAGCTAAAATAATGAAGTTGCTTCACAACAACTCCGTGACTGTTCTTGAATGGCCCAGCCAGAGCCCTGACTTAAACCCAATTGAGCATCTCTGGAGAGACCTAAAAATGGCTGTCCACCAACGTTTACCATCCAACCTGACAGAACTGGGGAGGATCTGCAAAAAGGAGGAATGGCAGAGGATCCCCAAATCCAGGTGTGAAAAACTTGTTGCATCTTTCCCAAAAAGACTCATGGCTATATTATTTCAAAAGGGTGCTTCTACTAAATACTGAGCAAAGGGTCTGAATACTTAGGACCATGTGATATTTCAGTTTTTCTTTTTTAATAAATCTGCAAAAATGTCAACAATTCTGTGTTTTTCTGTCAATATGGGGTGCTGTGTGTACATTAATGAGGAAAAAAAATGAATTTAAATGATTTTAGCAAATGGCTGAAATATAACAAAGAGTGAAAAATTTAAGGGGGTCTGAATACTTTCCGTACCCACTGTATCTAAAAAAAGAAAGAAAAAGAGAAATCCTGTTGCACACACTTGATGCCGTGTTTCTTGAATCATAAAAGCCTAAAATTCCATTATAATACTATCTTTTGCTATTTTGTTTGTAGTTTTTGAATGCAGAAAGAATGTAATGTCTTTAGTTTTGTTACTTTTAGTTATTTGATTTATTTATTTTAATTTATTGTTAAAAAAAAACAAGAAAACATGTAATTTCCTGTGTTACAATGAAAATCTGAAATATTTTATGGAACACTTCAATAAATAAACAAGATTCAATAAAACTATTTTATTTTGATTATGTTTTAAATAAATTAGTATTATAGTTCATATTTTCATACTATGTGTATGCATTTCATTATTTTACCTTTAAGTGCCATATCAACCATTTGGTAGAGGCCAATATTTAAAAAATTAAAGGATGTGTTGAAAAAAAAATACAGTGAGTGTGGTAACTACTAGTGACATAATGAGATAAAAAATGCAAACAAAAACATTTTCAAATGACTTTTTCTTGGTGGGGCAGTTAAAGGGTTAAAAAAACAAAACAAAAAAAAAACGTATAAGTAATCCACATGAATTTAATCCAGTTCTTGTAAAGAGATACGATCATTAAAAATATTTTAATTTGTGTTTTGAGGATTAACCAAAGTCGCATGTGTTTGGAACTCCGTGACAGTGAGTAAATGATGATAGAATCTTCATTTTTGGATGACATTTAACATTTGGCGTGTCTGGTTAAGCGTCACAATATCAAGGTGATCAATCGTCACTGACATCAAACCTGACATGACACATCTAATGGCGGCATATTAGATTTAAGAGCTACAGGTGAAAGAAAAATTATCTAATGGCTTCAGAACACTTGGATTACAGCAGCGTTTCTCAAAGTGTCAGTGGGGCGCGACAAACGAGAGGAAATGTGGTCATTTTTGTGCCCATCTCTATTAAACTTTTAAACGGTACGGTCTTAAATATGGGAGAACGTTCAGAGACGTCACTCAACTTCCAGATTCAAGCTGTGCTTTCGCGCTTTGGCTGGCGCTGAGCCAGAGACGGACGCGCTCAGCAGCGCTTGTCATTTATCACAACTATGCAGTGTTTTCAACAACATAATGTTTATTTTAGGTTTCAGACATTTAAGTACTAGTAAAACAATACATTTATAATTTGTAAAGTACACACTGATGTCTATGGAAGCAGCAATAACAATCAATTCAAATATAATTTACCGACGTGGTTTATTCAGTACGGAGCCTATAGGAGAAAAAAAAACAATCCGTTCCCTCGGTTTAACAAATGGTGCCCACGGATTAATAAACTGTACCCACGAATTTCAAATCCGTGCACTCAGATTTTCCAAACCATACCCTCGGTTTTTAAATCCGTTCCCACAAATTCATAATCCATGCGCACGCTTTCACAATCCGTTCCCACCACGGGTTTGTAAAAACTGTAGCCTTTATTTATAAAACTTTATTTTACAAAATGGCCTGAACTTCCATTCAGAATTAATTTGAGAATGTCCATTATTTTTATCTTTTAAAGTCAATTTTGGGCAAAAAGCTTAATATAATAAAAATCACCAAAAGTCTTCATGTTAAGAATGAATAGGCTAGTAGCCTACACAAACATTTCTATAACTGTAAAAAGTTTTTTTTTTAAATAAAGCATTCATTAATTATTTTATGATAAACATACTGTCTTAAGTGCACTCATTTATAGTCATAAATAAATACATTTTAAAAATAAATACAATAAATTATAATAATTGTTGTTGTTATTATTATTATCCTATTGTTGCATTTAGGCTACATGCATTTAGAAGAAGAAAAGAGGAACAAAGACATTAAAAGTCAGTCATAATACACAATGCCAGGGGTGCGTTTCCCAAAGCCAACCATCATCGCAAGTTCCGTCGTTACCAATAGAATTCAATGGAACTTGCGACCATAGTTGGCTAACGATGCTTTTGGGAAACGCACCCCAGGTTTATTAGGCAATAATAATGAAGTGCTAAGATTATCACAAATAAACAAGATTTTGACGCACATAATTCTTATTAAATCGGATTTAAAAACCGTGGGTACGGTTTTTTTTCGGTTTTTTTCTCTTACAGGTGACATGATACTACGGAGCCCCGCACGTCACCTATAGTAGAAAAAAAACAATCCGTCCCCTCAGTTTATAAACCGTGCTCACGGATTCTTAAACTGTTCCCTCGGTTTAACAAATCGTGCCCAGGGATTAATAAACCGTACCCACGAATTTTCAATCCGTGCGCTCAGATTTCGCAAACCGTACCCTCGGTTTTTAAATCCGTTCCCACAAATTCATAATCCGTGCGCAAGCTTTCGCAATCCGTTCCCACGGTTTTGCAAAAACTGTACTCACGGATTCATTTTAGAAAGAACATACTTTACTACAGTAAACTGTAGTGTGTATTGTAGAAAACTTAGTGCAATATTGGGTAAAGTAATTTGTTTATATTAATATAGGCTAGTTGTTATATTATCACAACAACTATAGAATTACCACAATAAATTAATTCAGGTACTGGTTCAAAAACATTATAATATTTACTATAAATTACTATAGTATTTTTTCACATGGGCCAGGTACGTGTTAATGAATCTTATTGTTTTATTGTGTATTTTTCATCAAATTATATTAACTGCAGTGATTCTCTATCAACGGGTAGCGGAATAATAAGAATGTGCGTCAAAATCTTGTGTTTATTTGTTATAATCTTAGCACTTTATTATTATTGCCCAATAAACCTGGCATTGTGACTGACTTTAATTTCTTTGCTCCTCTTTTCTTCTAAATGCATGTAGCCTAAATGTAACAATAGGCTAATAATAATAACAACAACAACTATTATTATTATTTATTGTATTTATTATTTAAATGTATTTTTTTATCAATTATTTTTATTCATTCATTATTTGTATTATTTATGACTATAAATGAGTGCACTTAAGACAGAATGTTTATCATAAAATAATTAATGAATGCTTTATTTAAAAAAAACTTTTTGCAGTTTTAGAAATGTTTGTAGCTACTACTAGGCTATTCAGTCTAAACATGAAGACCTGTTTTGGTGATTTTATTATATTAAGCTTTTTACCCAAAATAGACTTTAAAAGATAAAAATAATGGAAATTCTCAAATGAATTCCGAATGGAAGTTCAGGAAATTCTCCATTTTGTAAAATAAAGTTTACTTATTTAGGATAGCATGCATCCCGCACCTAAATAGGTGGCCTGGTTGAATCTGCCGGCAAATATTGGAGGCGGGGCCACAAATCCGGCAGTTTTTACAAAACCGTGGGAACGGATTGTGAAAGTGTGCGCACGGATTATGAATTATGAAAAACCGAGGGTACGGTTTGCGAAATCTGAGCGCACGGATTGAAAATTCGTGGGTACGGTTTATTAATCCGTGGGCACGATTTGTTAAACCGAGGGAACAGTTTAAGAATTCGTGGGTACAGTTTATAAACTGAGGGGACGGATTGTAAAACCGTCGGCACGGATTGTTTTTTTTTCTCCTATAGGTGACGTGCGGGGCTCCGTATGATACACATAGTGTAAGTAACTATAAAGTTTACTATTTTCTCCCAGATCACCGGCCACTTACTTACATGAATTTCGGGAGAAATTGATGAACTTAAATGCTGTAACTGACAGGACTCTCTGAACAGCTGCGCAAACAAACATGGCGGCGCCCGTCTCGCGTTAGATCAAGATAATTTATAAACGTTTTTAAACGACAAAGCACACTCACTTACACATACGTGAGAATCGGAATAGCAGATAGTTGATGACATGGTAAGCAAGTTTGTGAATATTTTGAATAAAAAAGGAGAAACGAAATAAAAGCGTTAGGTTACATCTGTAAAGTATGACGCGTCGCCATGGAAACAGGGGAAATGTTCTAAAATAATGGTCGCGTAAAAAAACTCAGCTAGAATAATATTTTATTTATAATATATATAATAAATTATAATGCAAAGTGATAATATAATTACACTTTTATTTTCTCTATTTGAACGATTTTAATGCTTTTAATGCTTTTATTTGATGTTATGTTTTTAAAATGTGATGTTAATAAAATAAATTTTAATAAATTTTAACAGTTAAACTTAAAGCCTAGTTTATTATCATTTTGTTGGGGCGATTGGGGACAGGTGGGGCTCGGAACCCTTCCCCACCTCCAAAGTGGGGAATGGCAGAAAAAGTTTGAGAAACACTGGATTAAAGTGTACAGGTCACATGGACCACTTTCATTTTGACTGATTGATTGATTGATTGATTGATTGATTGCCACCATATCACCTTCATTAAATGAAAAAGGTTGCCAGGTTATTCTTTAATAATGTGTTCCATGGAAAAAGTAATACAAGTTTGGAACAATATGAGGGTGAGTTTTTTGGTGAATTATGCCTTCAAGTGTCTTGCTCATTGACAAAGGCGTTAGGCCATGCATCACCTCTTGTGGATCTATATTCCTTCCAGCCCAGATCTTTGACCACCTCTTGATAGACAGGGCTCCACGTTCTGTACCACAAATGTAGTGGTTCCAAACAAACTTAAAATGAGGGCTGTGGTTTGTAAGTGTCAGGAAATTCTGACAGTTAATATCTGACCTGCTAGAAAATGAAGTGGTGAGAAAAGAGGGGCATCAAAGAGCTCCTCATCCACATGCAATCACACAGGCAGTCTCACTCTTTATCTTACTGTCACAGGAATATCGAAGAGCTCATGAAAGAACAAAGAGGAAGAAGTGGACTCTCTCTGGACTCTGACATATTGAAGCCCACTCACCTGTTTCCTGTCCTTTTGTGCTGAAGGAAGCAAGGCCCTCGAACGATCTGCAATTTTCTGTCAGAGAAAAGAGAAAAAAAAGACATTAATATGCAAATAGAGCCAGACATGTGACAGCAGCTGAGCTAAAGAAAAGTTCAGAGGATTATTTTTTACTGGTTTACAGTATTGCTGCATGAGTGGGCTGCATACATACAGTCGAGGAGACTGGGGACTATTGTACCACAAAATATCTTTAATCACAAACAAGCTAAAGAAATGACACTTATTCAGCATATGCTCAACAGTTATGTCTCTCCCTAAAAAAAAATGCAATGTTTAAAAATAATTGAGATATAAAGCCCATTTTGGGATGGTATCTGTGTCTTAAATTTTGATGTTAAATGCCAAATAATATTTTACAGATGTTCACCTGTCAAAACTGTAACTGAAGTGAATGTACAAAAATGATACAAATATTTCCCTCTATTTTCAAGACTGACGTCGGTTGCAGAAGCTCTCACAGTCCTAATCACATCTTATTTTGTGGACAAATAACGGAAAGCCAATATTTCACGTGTACCTTCTGCAGGTCTCCATATCGCTGCACCGAATCCGAAAGCTCTGTTTTGAGTCTCGTCAGACGGAGTCTGTCTTGCTGCAGGAAAACAAAATAGCATCATTTTTTTAAATGAACACTTGTTCAGTTTGACAACAGCATAACTTTACCATTTCATAACATTATTTTTGTCAGTGCACATGCAGGTCAGTGGAATGTCTTGGTTCAGATGAAACCAACATCACTGGATATACATAAATAAGGACAACTGTTCCAGTAAAGAAAGACAAATTAGAGATTTAGAAGTCAGAGAAGCATGACTTTTACCCGTGAAGATCCGCTGATGATGTCAGTGAGTTGTTTAACAAGCTGGCTTGTGCTCGTTATGACTTTATTGGTTTGCTGCTGTGTGGAATGTCTGAAAGAGAGGGAGAAGGGGATGAAGTGAGAGAGAGCGAGAGGGGTGAAGAGACAGGTAATCATGCTTTACAAACCGCAGAAGACGATTCAAAATGATTCATCAACTATCCCAAGGTGCAATGCTCTCCAAGCTGGGCTAGGTTTACATCCCTATTGGATGGATTAGGCTCAACCAATTAAGTAAATCAATTTTAATGACTGTGTGACAGAGGAACAACATTGTGCAGTGAGGGACTGTGTGTCATGGTTGCAGAGCTCAGATGATGTCAGGCAGGCTTTAGGCTCCAGGCAGGAGTCAATCTGCCGCCCCGGAGGAGAAGCAAGGGATTAGACGTTGTGTACAGAGACAGCAAATCAAACGGAGGAAAGGTAGCACAGCACAATGAGAGGTTTACTGTCCTGAATGTATTAATAGAGAAGATGGAAATCAAGTAAATTGGGTTTATAGAGGGTGATATTTATCACTGCACAAATAAAAGGGAAGAAAAGGAAACTGTATGTGAAAGACAAGACCAATGCACAGGCTTATCTAACATTTACCCAGGGTTCCAGACCAATAGGGGGCCCTGAAGGGTTACATAAACAGTTCATATTTACTAGACTTCAGGGTTGTGAGCCATTTAGAATTTAAATGAGAATTACTTGTTGGGCTGCATCTCAGTCAGATCCTTAGTTCAGTTGACAGGGCACTGATCAGGGAGTCAGACATTTTAAGGGCTCTCTGAATCGCGAAATCCTTCCAGTGCACTGAAACGTTCCCACAATGCCCAGTGAAAACAAGGGAGCATAGATGCTCACTATGTTTCCTTAATGGAAGTTCTGAAGTGTGAAACCTAAATCATGTAATCCAACTTACTACACATAATGATATGCGATAGATGTCTTTTTTAAAATACGAAACATTATTTAAAGGCACAATATGTACGATTTTTAGATTAAAATATCCAAAAACCACTAGAACAATGTTATATATTTTGTTGACTTGTGTATTTGCAATTTCTCTACATGATATACTGGTTCACAACCTAGGGTGTTGATTGTGATGCACCCTTTGTCTCAATTATAAACACTGAATTTAATTTGAATTGCCATAGCAAACAGGATGCCGAATTGCAAATCAAATTTGAAGGGAAGTAGAATTAAAATATAATTAAAATCTCAGAAGCGAAGACTAGTAGACTTGGATGTATCTTCAGCAGATTCTTTATTGAGAACATGTGCTGTTGGTAGCTGCAGTCATCAAGTCTAAAATAAAGGAGCTATACACTGTATTTTACAGGGATTCAGTGGGCAGTCCTTAAAGATGTTGACCTTACACACAGCCTTAGAAGTGTCCGCTAAAACAAAAGCATCTAAAGACAATACAGAAACTTACCCTTATAAGCTAGAGGTCAGAAGTGACATCTTTAGATCAAAGGAATAACAAAGGAAGATGCAGGGAGATACCCTGATGCCGTAAAACTCCAGAACACCTATCTATCAAAGGGTTCGAGCACCATCCGATTACAAGAACTAAGATTAAATCAGTATCACATGGACAGCTGACTCCCGTCAAAGAGGAGAGAAATTGGTTAGAAGAGAAAAAACCCCCCACAAATGGTTAATTGTTATTACAGCGTCTTTTATAATTATATTCCCACAATTCCCCCTTTGAGAGTTTAAATAACTCTCACAAAATACAACTTTAACCTTTGGTGGACATAAGTGTCATTGATGTAGTATACAGGTCTATCAACTTCTCTTGGCCAATGTCCACAAATGAAAAGAAAGTGGAAAAAAAAAAGAAAAAGAGAACACAACTGGTTAATTGTTATTACAGCATCTTTTAAAATTATATTCCCACAATCTAAAAAAATTGACCGTATATGACTTACTAGATAAGCAATTCTTAACTAGACAAGTAAAATGTCAAATTTTGAATTCTAGCTTGACAAAGCATTCTTTGAAAGTTTTCAAGTTTAAAAAGCCTTGAATTTTTAAGGTTTATAGGCTAGATAGACAGACAGACTTCCCAGAATGCATTACCTCTACTGAATTTCTTTGAATTGACAATTGGTTCCTCTTTCTGTCATTCCATTGCAAAATCAAATTCTACTTCCTGTGGGGTGTGGCCAGTTCAATTCATATTTACATTCGTGAATTAAAAGGCAGCCAATTCTTCAGTTCGCCCAACACTGCTAGACTTACATTTAAAACATGCATTGTTTTATGCCAAATAACAGAGCAATTCCAAGTTTTTAAGATGCTTTGGCTTTTGATATGCTGCACATTGAATCAATGTCTATTTTAAACCATTGACCAATCAATGCAATCTGGGGGTGGGATAAATGCTGTACAGGATTTCATGCGCCCATAAACGCGCCTTCGGTTCACTTCCGTTACGCTCTGTCTAGCCTTTTTTTAATGCTAGAATGCATCCTGTGTGAAGGGCCCCGGAGACATTCATGTCCTGGGTATGTCAGCGTCATAATCCATCTCTGAAATCGGGGTGAAAAGGAGGAAGTGTGGCCCAAAAGAGACTGGAAAGGAGGCAAAAGTGAGAGAATTAAAGACATTGAAAACTTGAGCCTGGCTATACGTTATTTGCAGTTCTGAGGTGGATGGAAGATAGAGGAGGAAAAGAGGGCCAACGGGTCAGAAGCTCATGAACAAATATAATCTCCTGATAGAAATTCCGTTTTCTCCTCATGCGGAGCGAGGGGTTTGGATAAGGCCATTGATTTAGTGTCTGTGCCCTGCTCCGTCTGATCCCTTCCTTTAAAACCCAAACCAAGACCACCGGCCAGAGTGCCTCCTGCTCCCTAGAGATATGTGGCGGCGAACGCGGGGCGCACCTCCCACTCAAATATTGATTTAAAAAGCGAGGAAGGAAACGAGGAGAGAGGCGTCAGGCAGAAACATCTCCCGTGCATTCGTTATGGGTGGGGGCATGTCACTGTCGTTCTCAGTCCACGAGAGAGAAACGAGACCAGTCGAGCGGAAAAGCACCTGTAACAATAGCGGCAGCAGCAGTCGTGCTGTGTGAACAAAAAAGGCAGAGGTCCACAGTGAACGTTCTAATCACACGCCAGAGAATAGGCGAACGTGGCTGAGCAGTTCAACCATAAAGCTTGACTTTGGGTACTCTTTTTTTTACATGATCAGTCCTTTTCAAGGCTAAACATGAGCAATGACTCACTTCTCTAGTTCAGCATGCATGGACTTAATATTACTGGCAGAGTTTTTTTTTTTTTTTTTTGGACCACAGGTTTTTCTGTTCAAAAACTGCAAAGAAGAGCACTACAATGATGAATGAAATCTAAAAACTTTTATTTTTCTCCTCTCCAGTAATTTTAATCTGAGAACCACTCCTGGCATTCCTAAATAGGTTGACATTGGGTTTTAGGGTACAGTTGATAGTGATTTATTGGATGTAGCAGTGGGTCATTCCTATGAGTGGTGAATTAATAGCCGATAAATCTGCCACTGACAGGTCATCACTTCACTATAAACTCAGTAGACAGTCTGAGTATTAAAAGAATAGTTCACTCAAAAATGAAAATCCACACTCACCCTCATATTGTTCCAAACCTGCATAACTTTCTTCCAGGGCTTAAAAACAAAAAAAAATGCAATCGTTCCACTCCGAGCAGAATCGGTATTTTAACGTTTCTGTTCCAGCGTTCCTTCGTATTATAAACGTTCCGAAACCGGTTTGATAAGAAAAAATAACGGTTAATAACGTTATTTTTATTTTTAATTTTTTTGCATGTAGCCTACTTAATAATAATAATAATAATAATATTGTATTTATTAATAAAACAAAGAGTGTATTTGCCGTCTTAGCCAATAGGCCTACAATTAGGCTATCTTTTATAACAAGATTCTGTCTAAATGTAAACCTATTAAACGAAAGGAAAAACAATGGTTTATAAATTAAAGTATTTTTCAAGATATTTTAATGTTTGCTGCAAGGTAAAAATACCGACGCTATTCCTGAGAGGAAAAAAGTTAAGTCGTATAGGCCTACACGTCGCATTTTATTATTACATTCAGAAATAATGATAATAAAGTTATCGGTAAATAAAGTAAAATGTTTACAAATAGCCTAGCCTAGCTTTGTTTATAATGTTTGTAAACATAAATTATGAACAAAACTGCCCTATATTATTTTACCCTATCCACTTGTACTCCACAACAAAACCTCTAAAATTAACAGTTGGACTATTCAGGCTATAAACGTCAAGCCAAAACGAATAAAGAAAAATGGTAAGGCTTTAGATTACACCCCGGAAAGTACTGCGTAATTACAACGAATTTACAGCGTAACTTTCGATAATTATAGTGTACTTATACAGTAAGTACATGTAAGTATAGGGGAACAATATGTAATATGTAAAGGAATAAAGGGGTAACAACAAGGAAAAAATCTAATTATTTATACTGTAAGTATTTTAGAACTAAGTGGTACTTACAGTGTTATTATAGACAACAATCTTACATTTGGGAGCAATTTAGCGAGAAAATGCACTGATAAAGTTAAGGAAAGTAGAAAGAACTATTGCAGCCTTTATTAATACATGGGGAAATATGCTTTTGTTTCATGTAGTTACAGGGTAAATATGACATTGCGGGCCGTAAATTAAAGTGGACCTTGTTACACTCTTGTTTCGTGTAGTTACAGTGTAAGTAATTAAAAAAACGCAAACAGTCTGATATCACTGACTCTGAAACCTTTATTTGAAAAACAACTTTATTAAAAACAGGTCTACAACACTTATTATTATTTTTTTTAAATAAACTTTTCATTTCAAATTCTAAAGTCCTGACAGAAAGTAACAAGTTTTGTCAGTTTTTTGGTTGTTGTTGTTTCTCGCTTGGCTTCCTCCTGCTCTTGTTTCTCAGCTGATGAATCTTGAGAAGGAATCTCATTGCTGTTCTGTATTATAAGAAAATACAGTACATCCCGTAATCTTCTCATGGTTTTTTAGGCTATTCATCTTTTCGCTTCTGACCAACTGTCACCAGCGCCTGCATGAGAGTCGACTTTGCGTTCGACGAAGCACATTGGAATGAGCAACGTGAAGCTTTCATGACGTTCTCGCGGGAGATTCATGTGAAACTCGCGCGAGCACTGCCGTCTCTGTTATTCCGTCTCGTTTGTTTCTCATTATCATTATCTGTTATTCTGTGTGTTTTGTTGTGAGCATTAATAAAAAATTCTCGTGATCTTCCTCGTGACTTCTCGCGTGAGTTTCTCGACACTCTTACGTCACTCTTCAAGTTACGTCAAGCATGAACTCTCAACCCTCATGCACGCGCAGGAGACAGTTGGTCGAAAGTTTAAAATTTTAAAATATTTGGTATTTTTCTTACAAATACGTATCGTTTCACTTCAGAAGACATTGATTCATCCATTGGGGTCGTATGGATTACTGTAGTTATTGCTGTATGTGCTGTTTAATGTTTTGACCTTTAGGAACACGTGAGCTTGCATTATAAAGCGTTCCCAGATTACTTATTTTTTTCTTAAAAACCTTTTAGTGTTCATCTTAAGAAGGAAAGTCGTATACATCTCAGATGGCATGAGGGTAAAAGATGAGTAAACGGTGAGCACATTTCCGGGTGTACTGTATTTTAATTTTTTTTAATATAGAATAGCAAATGGGATTCCCTCTTAAGATTCATCGTCTAAAAAAAGAAGAAGAGGAACAAGAGGAGGAGGTAGCCAAGGAAGAGAAACAAATGAGAAGTGCTGTAACTTTAAATCTGTTTTGAAATAAATTGTTTTTCAAATAAAGGTTTCCAAGTGATATCAGATTGTTTGCATTTATTATTATTAGTATTATTATTATTACTTACCCTGTAACTACATGAAATAAGAGGGTCCACTTTAATTTACGGCCCGCAATGTCATACTTACCCTGTAACTACATGAAACAAAAGCATATTTCCCCATGTATTAATAAAGACTGCAATAGTTCTTTGAAGTGAAGTGAAGTGACATGTGGCCAAGTATGGTGACCCATACTCGGAATTTGTGCTCTGCATTTAACCCATCCAAGTGCACACACACAGCAGTGAACACACACACCCGGAGCAGTGGGCAGCCATTGCTGCGGCGCCCGGAGAGCAGTTGGGGGTACGGTGCCTTGCTCAAGGGTCTCACCTCAGTCGTGGTATTGAAGGTGGGGAGAGCGCTGGACTCCCCTCACCGACAATCCCTGCCGGACCTGAGATTCGAACCCATGACCTTTGGGTTACAAGTCCGACTCTCTATCCATTAGGCCATGACTGCCCCCTGTCTTTCTACTTTCCTTAACTTTATCAGTGCATTTTCTCGCTAAATTGCTCCCAAAAGTAAGATTGTTGTCTATAATAACACTGTAAGTACCACTTAGTTCTAAAATACTTACAGTATAAATAATTTGTTGTTACCCCTTTATTCCTTTACATATTACATATTGTTCCCCTATACTTACACATAGGCCTACTTACTGTATAAGTACACTATAATTATCGAAAGTTATGCTGTAAATTCGTTGTAATTACACAGTACTTTCCGGGCTGTAATCTAAAGCGTTACCAAAAAATTATCTTTTCTTTTTTAACGCCATTCCAGCTTCTATTGCTATATTCAAGGCGAGAAACAGGTTTATTTATTGGAAATAAAACTAAATAAGATGTAAAACGAAATAATTTAAAGTGAATCTGTAGCCTACCTTTCTCATTCGGCACGAATCCAACTGTTTTCATTTTCGAGACGAATTTTAAACTATTATTTATTTAATGAGCTTTGTAGGCTATTTCACTCGCATTATCGACGTAAAAAATTGTACTATCCTGCAATTTTCGCTGGTTTCAAAACGCACAACAAGCTGCATTACTTGACATTCATTTTCACTGAAATGTAGGCCTAATACTTGACGGTTGGTGAGATATATCATCGGAAAAACTAATTCCAGGGCATTGACTTACCTAACCTATGACTATAACCAACTTGACAGCTGGGCTGAGCGCTTGAGCACGGGCCTTTCACTCGTTGGATGCGTCAGCGTCACATTTGCATAGGCTGTACTATAAATTCCTGATTGGTTGACTGCCAAAGCAAAATCATAAACGGAACGATAAAATAACGTTATTAACCAGTTAATATCCATTTTAAATGAGCGTTTCTGTTCAGAACGATTAAATTTGATTTCGTTTCCGTTTCTGGTTACGTTCCGGTCAAAATTTCGTTCGTTTCCGGTTTTCGTTTTCGTTCCATGAACCCTGCTTTCTTCTGTGGATCACAAAAGGTGAAATTCTGAATACTGTGCAGACCTTTATTTTCCATCCAAGTACAATGAATGGGAGGCATAAAACCATAATATGATAAATTTGTGTTATACAAACCTAACTTATTAAAAATGGTATATTCATATTTCATCAAATCTCATTATATTTTATTTATTTACATTCCATTTCTTTACTTAGACTCAATATTATTTGTCTTTTATGATATTTTTTCCCACCACTCTTACATTAATAAACATTAAAGACTGACTAAAAAGACTAAAGAACTATGCGTGTGTGTGTGTCTATTTACACCAATTAGGCATAACATTATGACCACCTTCCTAATATTGTGTTGGTTCCCCTTTTGCTGCCAAAACAGCCCTGACCCGTTGAGGCATGGACTCCACTAGACCTCTGAAGGTATGCTGTGGTATCTGGCACCAAGATGTTAGCAGAAGATCCTTTAAGTCCTGTAAGTTGCGAGGTGGGGCCTTCATGGATCAGACTTGTTTGTCCAGCACATCCCACAGATGCTCGATTGGATTGAGATCTGGGGAATTTGGAGGCCAAGTCAACACCTCAAACTCGTTGTTGTGCTCCTCAGAACCATTTTTGCTTTGTGGCACTGTTCCCCATGTAAGCGACGCACACGCACCCGGCCATTCACGTGATGTAAAAGAAAACTTGATTCATCAGACCAGGCCACCTTCTTCCATTGCTCAGTGGTCCAGTTCTGATGCTCACGTGCCCACTGTTGGCGCTTTTGGCGGTGGACAGGGGTCAGCATGGGCACCCTGACTGGTCTGCGACTATGCAGCCCCATACGCAACAAACTGCGATGCACTGTGTATTCTGACACATTTCTATCAGAACCAGTATTAACTTCTTGAGCAATCTGAGCTACAGCAGCTCGTCTGTTGAATCGGACCACACAGGCCAGCCTTCGCTCCCCACGTGCATCAATGAGCCTTGGCCGCCCATGACCCTGTCGCTGGTTCACCACTGTTCCTTCCTTGGACCACTTTTGATAGATACTGACCACTGCAGACCAGGAACACCCCACAAGAGCTGCAGTTTTGGAGATGTTCTTCCATAATTTTTACCTAACGGTGGTCTGTTAACAGATGCTAATGGATCAGCTTCAGTCCCTGCTCACTGCAACTGTATTGGGGAAGAAAAGCATGAAAAACAGTCATCAGGAAGCCATACAGGTCTGGAACAACATGGTGAGTCAATAATGACAGATTTTTCATTTTGGGATGAACTATTCTTTTAAGAAGGCGACAGTATTAAAAAAATCACAGGCATCACATGCACCAACACAACACAGTCTGAGGCACAGACAAGAGGTTCCCTTTCGATACTCCACTTCGTACTGCGTATGGGGAAAAGTCTCCCTTTTTCCCCGTTACTGAAGCCTTTTTCAATAACGCAGTGCAACTGCACCGTCATTGGTTCACTCATAGACAAGTCGTTGAACCAATGACGGCGCGGCACGGCCGCGCAGCCTATAGGCGAAGAGCGCGCGAATCTTCCCGCCGAAATGGGCNTCAGTCGTATGACCTGATGTCCTATGGCGAATCGCCGGCTTATATAGTCACCTGCCCCGCCCATTTCGGCGGGAAGATTCGCGCGCTCTTCGCCTATAGGCTGCGCGGCCGTGCCGCGCCGTCATTGGTTCAACGACTTGTCTATGAGTGAACCAATGACGGTGCAGTTGCACTGCGTTATTGAAAAAGGCTTCAGTAACGGGGAAAAAGGGAGACTTTTCCCCATACGCAGTACTCGTTCCGTATCTCAGGGAACCGAGGTTACGTCAGTAACCGAGTACGTTAGCATGGCATAATTTGCATACGTGTTATGCCATTGCCAATAACACATTAGCGGTAGTTAACCTGGTGCCCAAGATAACTGAACATAAAGAACAGAATTTCAGTTGACTGAAAGATCTGAAGGATATACAGCAAAGAAACACAGGCAGAAAGGACTAGGGCAAAAAAGAATAGAAAAAAGACTAGTAAGACAAGGACAAATGCAGAAGGTTGACTTTGCTCTGTTTGAAACCGATTGGAGGAAGGGATGAAAGTCCCATGAAGACAAAAAACAGGAAATAAACCTGTGGTCAGAGACATTTTTTTCCTGTCAATAAAAATGTAACTGCTATAAATCGTTTTATAACTCAACAATAATGCCTTGGTTTAGTCACGGCAGTACAAATAAAGCCCTTTTGAAATGTCCATGACTCAACCTCATTATATTGCACACTGTGATCCACTGAACACCTTCAATACGCCCTCAATTACAGCTTCCTGTGTTCCCTCAACAGTAACATGTGAAACTCAATATGGCCTACACAATCTCAAGGGTCGACACGCAGCAGTGGAAAAGTTCTGTTATTACTCATCCCACATATTCAAAACCCAGCAGTTTATTTCCCCAAACACTGTTTAGTCATGGTCCGCATTTAGCATGTTTCGTGTCTGTCGAGTTGGCGGAGTAGAAAATGAATCTTCCTCTGCTTTGACTGGCTATGGCCATCTTCAATCTGAATCCCTAAAGGGCCGAACACATAGACTGAGTCACTTCTATAGCTGAGGCGGGTTGCTAGATGAAGCTCATTGACTGAATCTATGAGAATATGAGAACATGAGGAGGCCAAGGTCAAATAAATGCAGAATTAGTCAAACATTTGCATGACGGTAATGAAATAGAAGCCATAGAAAACTTTCAGACATCCACTTCTGGCAAAGTTCACACAAACATGTTTGTGTTTAAGCTTGAGAGATAAATGTCTGATTGGAGCATGTGTGTAAAACTTTATTTCGATAGTCCACTTTAGACATTCTACTAACTATAAGTAACTTTGCAACTACATGTCAACTGCCAGTCATTAGAGTATTAGTAGACTGTCTGCTTAATATCTGCGATCACCTTATTTTGATGCTCCCCCAACAGACATTGTACTGAAAGAAAAAAAAAATGACATTCAAAAATCCTACCCTGAGAAATATTCACTGTGTGTAAAAAGTGACATCTAACCCTGGTCTCCTCCTGTTCAGTTCTCCGATACCTCACACAAATTGATAGACACAAGTATAAAACTTGGAAAAAACTTGCAGGTAGTTCCAGGGTACCTTTCAAAACCTGAAAGATACAAATCTCATTTTAAATCCTGACTTGATACCTGGAGGTCAAATCAGAATATAACACAGAGAGACTTGTGAAAGTGACTCAAAAGCTACTTCTCTCCCTTAGATGTGTGATGTACTAAGGTCGTGCTGTGTGAAGTCTAGTGGGTATTTACTTGTGTTAGTTTTTATTTCATTAAAGACAACTGTGTAAGGAACACATTCTTTTTCTTGTGTAGGTTGTTTCATTGCATTTCTCACTTCACTTCCTCCCTGTTCTGCTAAGCTTATTTCTCAGCCATACAGTATTTATAGCCTGTTCTAATAGTAATAAAAGATTTTCATAATTAATAGAAAATGTCTTACCAAATAAAATTGCAATAGGCACATTGTTGTTTGCCTGTAGAGTGAGAAAAAAAAAAATACCGTAGGGAATCACAGCGTGCTGATATACAGCCATATCGCACGGCTACAAGTGTGAAATTGCGTTTAAACAACAGTTCGATGGCATGAGTGTGTAAATAAATAAGAAATAACAACTGAGTGTCTTTAAAACCCTCTTTTGTGCAGAACTACTTCCTTTCGCCACAGATTAAAATCTCAAATTGACAGTTTGACCAAGCCCCCGTTACCAATTCAAATGCATCACTTTAGAACTAGTAACGAAGGAATGTTGAGTCCCTCCATTGAAACTCATTGTATTTTGTACAATATTATTGAGAGAGAGAGAGAGAGAGAGAGATCGCCTGAGCGAGCATTACCTGTGTCTGATATAACATTCATTCTTCAGGTCAATGCCAATAAAATTATATCCATTATAAAAATAGGTTTGAATGTCCGCTGAGGGAAACGATCTTTGGATTTGTCCTTTTTTACAGTTTAGGGAATTTTCCATAACAGCGTTAAAAAAACATCCTTTGTTTACAAAAGACCCTTTCAATTTAAAAGTCTCTTGAGACTGACTCATTCACTCATAAAGTTTGCCACCATCTAATGGCGAATTAATGTAACTTTCACTCAATCCATATTACGCACTAATGGACCCTTTCTCAACATATTTATATTTATTGAACAATAATACTTAAATTAACAACAATAGTCATTATAATAGGAAATCAGCACAATTGTACAATTCAGTCAAATGTACAAAAGCAGTGCTCTAACGGATGTAAGTTAAATATAGCCTTAATATTAAATTATTTAATTTAACATAGCACAATTTGATTTGCTCAGGAACAAGTAATAGATTAATAAGACCAAATATTGCCCATTTTATGTACCCAAAATGAATTATATCTCATGTTTAACCACTATTTGAACCAGCAGCAAATCCCCGAAGCACTGGCAGAGATAAAGATGATCTCGGTGGGTACACGAGCACAGAACGGCCACTGGAGCTCACCTGGAGCTTCCATCTCTGAAAAAGTCTAAACAAATTGTAAATAGGTGCTATGCTTAAATTTGAGTCACATATTTGAGGTCTAAACAACTACATTCTCACCTAAAAAAACTCTTAAAACTACAGTTTGTGGTATAACAAATGTGTAGTATTTGTAATTTATATATGAGAGCACATTATGAGAGATTATAATGTGCATAATGAGAGCACATTATGAGAGAAACATTATGAGAGCACATTTATGATGACTACTCCATTTGTTAAAATGTCAGTCCGGTTCATATAGCCTGAGTTTAAGTGAACCAAGATGTCCTTCATTATGCTATGCTTTATATGAATCATACTGCACCATGAAAGAATTCATACTCAAACACTGTTCTATTTTTTGCCTTGTATAAACCCGAGTTTAACAAGTCTAGGGATACAAACATAGCACCTATAATCTCTAACAGATGCAGTATAACCACACACAACAGACCTGTGAATATCCTATTTTTTCCGTCTTTCCTTTAGGGAATAGAGAGTTGTCAGCCAGTACTGCATGTAAGCAAGTGTGCTCTTAGGTCTACCCTTCTTCTTGCACTGCATCATAGTTAAACTTTGCTGTTGTCATGAAAACCAGCATGCATCTTTTTATGTCAGCTGTGCATGAGAATCAACAATCTGCTTTCAAGTGGGTGATGCATAATTTCCTGTGATTGTGATTACTGTGGAAGTATATATTTATGCCGCCTCTGTGCATTAAAAAGTCTGGGTAAAAGCACACTCAGCAAACACTAAATGTGAGGAAAGAATCGACTACACACACACACAAAAAAATAAATAAATAAAATTAAAAAAAATCACACACTATTCCGATGGCCTTAATTACATGCACGTAAAAAAANTAAAAAAAAAAAAAATCACACACTATTCCGATGGCCTTAATTACATGCAAATAAATGTAAATAAAAAGGCGAAATTTCCAGTAAAAAAAACAAAAAAAAAACAGCTGTGGTCGCCAGAACTTTACTGTAAAACGTATGTTAGAAACATTTTAGGTTTTACAAAATGAACTTAAATTTACAGTAAAAATATCTGTAATTTCATTAACTGATATAACGTGAATACATCCAAGTAATAAAACCTTTTTTACCTTTATAATATAGGCTACTGACAACCATCACAAAAACAAAAAAATGGTAAAGAGAAAGCCACATGATGACTCAAAGTTTATCACAAAAAGCATTTTCACAAGCTGAGGTAAATGTTAATACAGGTGCACGGTATCATACACAAATGCAAAACACTATATGTACAGTATGTACATACAGTATATTTTTAGTTAATGCTGTGTTGTTAACACACAACATAAATTATGCAGATATTGCATAAAACCCTACTGATATGCAAAAAATAAGAAACAATTATTTTAAAGGAAAAACCATCAAATGTGAAGAGTCACACATGGAATTCTGGGAATGTCAATTTACATTTTTTCCTCTGTAAATTCTCAGATGACTCAAAAACTGTGTTTAACAGTACTTTTTTTTGTAAAATTACATTAATTGTTCCCAGTTTTTCAGTGTACTGTAGTAAAAGAAATCACCATTTATTGAATAACAGGTTAACCACAGAATTTTTATAGTCTTTTACCAAAAATTACAGTTATTATAGTTAATCTATATGGTTAAATCTATAATTTTGTGGACATTAAAGGGATAGTTCACCTCAAAATGAAACTTCTGTAATTAATTACTAGCCCTCATGTTGTTCTAAACCCATAAGACTTTCGTTCATCTTCGCACAAAAATTAAGATATTTTTGATGAAATCTGAGAGATTTCTGTCCCTCCATTGTCAATCTACGCAACTGAAACTTTGACACTTCAAAAAGTTCATAAAGAGATCGTAAAACTATTCCACATGAATAAAGTGATTTAGTCCAAATTTTCTGAAGAGACTTGACCGCTTTATAGGATGAACAGATTGAATTTAGACTTTTATTCACATATAAACATTGATCAGAAGCTCAACCGAACCTGCTTGACCCACGAGAACAAACCTCTTGCAGAAGATCAAACGTGCTGCGTAACACACAAGAATTAACCTCAAGGGTTCTCGCACGCGTCAAGCAAACATGCTTGAACTTCCGTTTACCACAACTGATGTGTGAGTTGATGAATATTTACATGTCAATATAAACCTAAATTTAAAAACTGTTCATCATATAATGTGATCAAGTCTCTTCAGAAAATATGGACTGAACCATTCAATTTATATAGATTAGTTTTGTCTGATCTCTTTATGAACTTTTTGAAGCATGAAATTCAGTTGCATAGCTGTCTCCGGAGGGATAGGAACAGGTTTGGAACAACATGAGGATGAGTAATTAATGACAGAATTTTCATTTTTGGGTGAACTATTCCTTTAAGAAAATTGTCTGTCTGGTAAATGTTCTGAATTCACATTCTATTTGCAGGTGTGATTTTAGTATTAACAAGTCAGTGCAATGTTTATCTAAATATGTTTGCATTCTGGCTTCTTTCTCTCCATTCTCATTAAAAGATTCTGGTTTCACCACTTAAGTGCACGGCAAACAAAAATAAACATAACTAATTATATGCCGTCACCCCACCGGCTAAAAACGAAAGGTCTCCACTTCAGAACTGGAGCATTGATAAATATTCTGGTGTACTCATCCTGCACTCTTTGTGAAGTACTGAGTGTCCACAGGTTGACTTGCCCACTGAGCAGAGGAGATGTAAGGCTAATGAGCAGAAAACAATTATTCCATCGTAACGTGCCATTAAGCACCAATCCCGACCTGGGGTAATGACGCATACTGGATCAGTCATGTTGACGGACACCATCCTGACATTGTCAGGTAAGGCAAAGTTTGTGCAGTGATGCCGAGCATAATCGCAATTACAGAGACTAAATATCTCACAATGGCTTAAAAAATATTGCTGACAAAAAGGGCTGCTGAAACTCTTGATTAGTTATTTGTGTGGGGAGGGAACATTCACAACAGGTTTTAGAAGTGGCTTAATTTAGCTAATGGTCTTTATGGTGCATTTTTCATTAAGCATATTTGGCATGTTGGTTTTATGAATAATATATTTCACACTACATTGATTAAGTGGCGTTTTTAATACAAGTGAAATTAACTAGATGAGTTTGCAAGTAAATTGCACTTGTTTTGCTTTGAAAGCTTGAGGTGATGTAGAAGTCGCTTTTAATCATCTGTTCATTTTCTGATTGCATAGTTAACTTTGCATTTGGTTAGGAGATCAGACGATTAATAATACACGTGCTTGGTCTTCCGCCAAGATTGCATAACTGAATCATAATATTACTGTCATATCTGATACTGGTTTTGTTTTTCTACAGAAATATTACTCTACATATGATTGCTTGTATACAAGAAAGGTAATCACAGATATGATATACCAACCAAATTTCAAGGGAAAACTTAACTATGTTGTGAGGTGGCGTTTTCATTTTAATTTGTCTGATAATTAGAAAAAAGGTAAGCATGAAGATCCACCACTAAAAATACCCATCGCTGGTGCGCAAGCGGATCATCCAAAAACATACAAATGAGTACAAATTTGTATGAATTTCACCAAAACATAAATAGTTACAAATTGCCATGAGATTGTGTTGGATATATTGAATATAATATCTGATTTGCAACCGTGCTCAACTATGGTACCCGTTATGGGACGAGGAAAACCTTTATCCTCAATTATTCATGTTGCATTATTATTAAAAAAAGAGAGAGACTTAAAAATGAATAGTTCACCCAAAAATCAAACTTACTTAGCCTCATGTTTTTTTTTTTTAAACCTATGACTTTCTTTCTTCCTTTGAAAACAAAAGAGAAAGTTTTTGAATGGTACTGCACTTTTCCATACAATGAAAGTCTGTGAATTGTGACTAGAAGGCTGTAAAGCTCCAGAAATGACAAAAGGCACTCAAAAATTCATATACTTAAGTCGTTACTCACTGAAAAGTTTCTCATCTGCTGCAGTTCTAGTGAAATTTTGTTCATGTTTGCATGTACAAACCTGATTCCAAAAAAGTTGGGACACTGTACAAATTGTGAATAAAAACAGAATGCAATGATGTGGAAGTTTCAAATCTCAATATTTGATTCAGAATACAACATAGATGACATATACAATTTTTAAACTGAGAAAATGTATCATTTTAAGGGAAAAATAAGTTGATTTTAAATTTCATGGCATCAACACATCTCAGAAAAGTTGGGACAAGGCCATGTTTACCACTGTGTGGCATCCCCTCTTCTTTTTATAACAGTCTGCAAACGTCTGGGGACTGAGGAGAGTTGCTCAAGTTGCTCAAGTTTAGGAAATAGGAATGCTGTCCCATTCCTGTCTAATACAGGCTTCTAGTTGCTCAACTGTCTTAGGTCTTCTTTGTCACATCTTCCTCTTTATGATGCGCCAAATGTTTTCTATGGGTGAAAGATCTGGACTGCAGGCTGGCCATTTCAGTACCCGGATCCTTCTTCTACGCAGCCATGATGTTGTAATTGATGCAGTATGTGGTCTGGCATTGTCATGTTGGAAAATGCAAGGTCTTCCCTGAAAGAGACGACGTCTGGATGGGAGCATATGTTGTTCTAAAACTTGGATATACCTTTCAGCATTGATGGTGCCTTTCCAGATGTGTAAGCTGCCCATGCCACACGCACTCATCCAACATCAGAGATGCAGGCTTCTGAACTGAGCGCTGATAACAACTTGGGTTGTCCTTGTCCTCTTTAGTCCGGATGACATGGCGTCCCAGTTTTCCAAAAAGAACTTCAAATTTTGATTCGTCTGACCACAGAACAGTTTTCCACTTTGCCACAGTCCATTTTAAATGAGCCTTGGCCCAGAGAAAACGCCTGCGCTTCTGGATCATGTTTAGATATGGCTTCTTTTTTGACCTATAGAGTTTTAGCCGGCAACGGCGAATGGCACAGTGGATTGTGTTCACCGGCAATGTTTTCTGGAAATATTCCTGAGCCCATGTTGTGATTTCCGTTACAGTAGCATTCCTGTATGTGATGCAGTGCCGCCTAAGGGCCTGAAGATCACAGGCATCCAGTATGGTTTTCCGGCCTTGACCCTTACGCACAGACATTGTTCCAGATTCTCTGAATCTTTGGATGATATTATGCACTGTAGATGATGATAACTTCAAACTCTTTGCAATTTTTCTCTGAGAAACTCCTTTCTGATATTGCTCCACTATTTTTCGCCGCAGCATTGGGGGAATTGGTGATCCTCTGCCCATCTTGACTTCTGAGAGACACTGCCACTCTGAGAGGCTCTTTTTATACCCAATCATGTTGCCAATTGACCTAATAATTTGCAAATTGGTCCTCCAGCTGTTCCTTATATGTACATTTAACTTTTCCGGCCTCTTACTGCTACCTGTCCCAACTTTTTTTGAATGTGTAGCAATATTTGGCATGACATTTCAAAATGTCTCACTTTCAACATTTGATATGTTATCTATATTCTATTGTGAATAAAATATAAGTTTATGAGATTTGTAAATTATTGCATTCCTTTTTTATTCACAATTTGTACAGTGTCCCAACTTTTTTGGAATCGGGTTTGTAAATATGTAAATAAAACATGGCACATATAACATCTGTTTTTTGGCCTACAAAAGAAAGAAAGTCATAGAGATTAAATAATGCCACAAGTTTCATATTTGGGTCAACTTTCAAGGCAGTTTAAGGCAGTTTTTTAGTACCACCATATACTTGAATGTAGTTTTGGTCCTCACAGGCTTCTCAGCATAAGGTTCACCTTCTGTCTACAGAATCCTCAGCAGAGAAGAGGACGGACAGCGCAGTGTGTCCTCCACCCCAAAGACGAAGAGTGTTTCTCAGAAGCCCTGCACGCAGCAGAGCGGAATGTGTAATGCTCTAACGAGCACAATGACAAACAAAGGGTGTGAACGATTAATCCACTTAGTTTTGCTGCGTGTGTGTTTCTACGATTACAAAGATGGGTCAAATTTAATTAGCCAAGTGATTTTTCACTGGAATGAGACGCACCGAACATGTACAAACACTTAGAGTTGTAAGTTGTCAAGCTAACATTGAGAGTAGGGCTGCAACTAGCAATTGTTAATAATCAATTAATCTCTTTTTATTATTCCAAAACGCTTTATGATGATTGACTTTTAATGCTCACCAAGGCCGCATTTAAATCAATCAAAAATACAGTAAATATTGTGAAATATTTTTACAATTTAAAACAACTGTTTTCTATTTTAATATATTTTAAAATGCAATTTATTCAAAAAAAATTTGGGGTTCTGTAAGATTTTTTTTAATGCTAATGAAAGAAATCGTATATGCTCACCAAGGCTGCTTTTTAATCAAAAATACTGTAAAAATATAGAACAGTGTTCAATACAATACAGTAACATTGTGAAATATTACTACAATTATTATTACAAAATAAAAATAACTGTTTTTAGTTTTAATCTATTTTAAAATGCAATTTATTCCTGTGATGTCAAAGCTGAATTTTCAGCATCAGTACTCCAGTCTTTAGTATCACATGATCCTTCAGAAATCATTCTAACATGCTGATTTAGTGCTCAAGAAACGTTTATTATTTTTAGTAATGTGAGTTATAAAGTCAGAATTGTGAGTTATAAAATCAGAATTGAGTGATATAAAGTCAGAATTGTGAGTTATAAAATCAAAATTGAGTGATATAAAGTCAGAATTGCGAGTTATAGTCAGAATTGTGTGATATAAACGAAATTGCATGTTATAATGTCCAATTGTGAGGGGAGGGGGGGAGGACACGCAATTGCAAGAAAAAAATGAAAAGAAAAATTTGTGAGATAAAAAGTCACATTTACCTTTTTTATTTTTATTTAGTGGTAGAAACAAGCTTCCATACAAAAGCATTGAAAAGCATTTACCTGAAATAGACATTTTATCATTTACCTCAAATAGAGACATTATACATGTCTTTACTGTCACTTTTGATCAATTGAATGCATCCTTGCTGAATAAAATTAAATTATTATTCTTACTGAGCCCAAACTTTTGAACAGTAGAGTATGCTGTCTTACTCAAGATTCTAAGATATTGTTCCATTTCCACAGGTTAATAAGAACATTTTTTATAGATTCAGTCATGTGATAAATACCCACAGATCTCACAAAACAGTAGCCATGTGCCTCATCTGTCTCTTATATTCCCAGTCTCTGAAGTCCACTCTGAGTCAGTGCATTTTTAGTGCACTGGCAGTCTATATCTTGGCTTGCCTGTGACATTGTAGAGTGTGCAAATGTTTGTGCGTGTGTCTGTGTGTGTGTGAGGAAGTTTTGGGCGGGAGGGGGGCAGTCTGCCAGGGCCTTTGGGCGACATATCGCCATCTGGGAGGTATGACCCTGGAACTGCAAGGTTTCCGTGGAAACTGGCGGTAATAGAATCATGGCTGGGGTGCAGCAGAGGGCAGAAAGTGTAAGAAAATGGGTAGAGTCAGAGAGCAAGTGATAGAGAGAGTGAGAGAGGGGGCTGCTGTCATGTGCCCTGTTTGGAGCAGCAGGATTAAGCCTGGCATGAAGGGAAGCACATTCAAGGTCAACTAAGAAACAGCAAAGAAAAAAACCAAAACAAAACAAACAGAAAATGTGAAAAGCATGGGCTATATATATATATATATATATACATATATATATATATATATACACATGCATACATACATACACACACCACTCACTGTAGCTGCTTTGCACATGTTGATATTCATAATGAATGATTAATGAATCACTCAAAAAGACACAAATCAGTCTGAAACACATTTGAAACAGTCGCTGATTGAATCAGAGAACTGTTATTGTTTTATTTGTTGCCTATTTAAAGGGTTAGTTCACCCAAAAATGAAAATTCTGTCATTAAAGGAATAGTCCACTTTCAAATAAAAATTTCCTGATAATTTACTCACCCCCATGTCATCCAAGAAGTCCATGTCCTTCTTTCTTCAGTCGAAAAGAAATTAAGGTTTTTGATGAAAATTATTCTCCTTATAGTGGACTTCAATGGTCTCCAAACAGTTAAAGGTCAAAATTACAGTTTAAACTGTTACATTAAACAGTTACATTACACATTTAATTAAATTAAACTTATGGAAAAAAACAGAACTGGCGCCGCATTCGTTCCGTAAGTTGAATAGGGAAGTCGTAGGACATTAAGCGTAATCTTTTTGAAGAATACGGAATTGCGTTCTGGTGGAAGCACTTGTGATGCAATCATTTGAGTCTATAAAGCATATACATTTTCATTTGTTTAAGAAAATGACTGATCGTTTTGTTTTCATCAAAAACCTTAATTTCTTTTCGACTGAAGAAAGAAGGACAAGGACATCTTGGATGACATGGGGGTGAGTAAATGATCAGGAAATTTTTATTTGAAAGTGGACTATTCCTTTAATTATTCACCCTCATGTCGTTCCACACCCGTAAGACCTTTAATTTTCGGAACACAAATTAAGATATTTTTGATGAAATCTGAGAGCTCTCTGACTCCTCCATAGACAGCAATTTAATTACCTCTGTCAAGGCCCAAAAAGGTACTAAAGACATTGTTAAAATAGTCCATGTGACTGCAGTGGTTCAATTTTAATTTTATGAAGTGCTTCCGGGTTCTACGTCAGAACACCGCTCAGTAGTGGTTGACGCTGTACATGTGAGCACCACGATGCATGCGTGTGATGCTGACGCAGGAGCTGGCCAATAATAAGCCAGCGTTCTGACATAGAACACAGAAGCGCTGCACTGTTTACCAAGTCAACAGTGTAGGAGACTGACAGGGAAGAGAAGAAATTGTTGAAATTCGTTATTTTTGTTTTGTTTTTGCCCACAAAAAGTATTCTCGTCGCTTCATAAAATTAAAGTTGAACCACTGTAGTCACAAGGACTATTTTAACAATGTCTTTACTACCTTTCTGGGCCTAGACATTGGTAATTAAATTGCTGCCTATGGAGGAGTCAGAGAGCTCTCGGATTTCATCAAAAATATCTTAAAGGGTTAGTTCAGCCAAAAATGAAAATTCTGTCATTAATTACAAAACTTCGAAGCTTTACAAATCTTTTATTTCGAATCAGTGGTTTGAAGCGTGTATCAAACTGCCAAAGTCACATGATTTCAGTAAACAAGGCTTCATTACGTCATAAGTGTTTCGAAACGCTTCAAAATTTCAATGGTTCATGTGACTTTGATTCCACTGATTTAAAACAAAAGATTTGTAAAGCTTCGAAGCTTCCTGAAGCAGTGTTCTGAAACTGCCCATCACTATATTGTTGAATAAAGTCATTATTTTGTTTTTTTTGGCACACAAAAAGTATTCTCGTCACTTCATAACATTAAGGTTGAACCACTGTAGTCACGTGAACTGTTTTAAATACGTCTTTAGTACCTTTCTGGGCATTTGAATGTGTTAATTATCTTGCTGTCGATGGAGGCCTCATTGAGCCATCGGATTTTATCAAAAATATCTTAATTTGTGTTCCGAAGATGAACGAAGGTCTTACGGGTGTAGAACGACATGACGGTGAGTAATTAATGACATAATTTTCAGTTTTGGGTGAACTAACCCTTTAACACATCACTCACAATAAGACAAAGTAATGGTTCACCCAAAATATAAATTCTGCCATCATTAACTCATCTCTCAGAAAAAAGAGAGAGAGAGCCCTCATAAACATGCCAAATACAGCTAGAATGGAAGTCAAGATTTATAGTGAATCACTTTGTATCGAATGGCTTCAGAAAACTTAGGGTATGACTAATTCAAACTACTTTTTTGAAACTTTAATAATAGTGCCTATGTATTATTTTGAAACTTAAAACTTGACCCCCATTCTGGTCACTCTCTCATGGAAAAGTGTGACCAGAACAACTTTTGTTTAAACCTTTTCTGTTCCATAGAAGAAAGAAAGTCATACCAGTTTGAAACAACATTTCTGGGCGAACTACTCCTTTAAATCATTGTAATTACTGGTGGATGTTCATATACCAACGTTTAGTTAAAGATATACATCAGAACAGAGATTTGTCCTACTAAAAGGTCATTTATTTTTAAATTAAAATATCTCACTCTGACCAAATAGTATATAGTTGGGTTCAATTATTCTTACATTACTAAAAGAATCATTAACAGAATCATTAAGGAACTGCAATTGAATAGGAATGTCCATCCCTAATGGAGCGTTCTAAGACAGACTGAAAATGTGGTGCAAAGAAAAAGCAAGAGAAGCAGGTGCAACTTTGGTGAATATACATGCAGACGCTAATGAAGTGGATACAAAAAAAAAAAAAAAAATTGCACACTACACTTTTCACATCGGCTAATGATTCAGGTGTGCTTGAGACTGGCTGTCTGCAATAAACCTACACTTCATTCAATTCCTGCAGTGGTACACAAGGGAAATGTTATACTGTTATGCCTTTGTGATATAATTTTAGCTCATAATTCTTTATTGTATAACGTGCAGTCACTCCACAAGAACAGCAGAGGGTGTAGCAGTAGAAAGACATTGCTGCTTATCTCAATTGGTTTTAGGCAGCCAATCTGCCCAAAGGCTTTATAGCTAACAATAGATGTCATGTTGCGCCTTAGGGATGGTGATTCTTCAAGGGGAAAAAAAACAACAACCGCACTTACACACAAACACACACACACACACACAAGACAGTATTAGGTTTTCAATGCTTTCATTAACAAAAAAAATGGCTGATATAATTGATGAGCCGCCACTGGACACAGATTGTGTAATGCATTTCAAACAACAGTGATTTCAGACCAGCTACTTTGTCATCAGAAAATAATTTAGTAATTGCGGCATCCTGACTACAAAAGTCAGATGAGTAATCAATACATGCTGGGCGGTAGGTGATGAAACAGTGAGAGCGAGCACTCAGATGTTACTCTGTTTCAATGTGCTCTATAGAGTCAGCAAAAGGGAAGCTATTAAAACCACTGAAGGCC
>RJVU01062584.1:7574757-7597107 GCA_003731715.1 Anabarilius grahami | reverse complement strand
AAAACATTTAAAGAGAAGTAATTTATTGACAATTAAAAGTGTTATATAGCCCACTGAATCATTCTCAGACTTAATGCTCACAACAATGGAACCACTTGAGAGAGAATCGTCAGGAGACTTATTTCATAGCACAAAAGAGGACAGTGGTACAAGAGGATTACTAAATCATTGTTTTAAGTGTGAAAATACAGCAAAAGTAACACAGAAATTCAAAAACAATGGACTTGTGACATGGCCCCTGAAACAATCAGGCCTTCATTTTAAGCTTTCATTTAGTGATAAGGGATTTTTTTTTGCTAGACAAAGAGCAGGAGAAATACCAAGCGAGTGTTTCAGAGCCAGCAAAAGCTATGAAAAGAGTGACTGTTTATCTCACAGAGTAAGATGCAGCCTGCAGAAATGACATGCATGGTTGTTGTTCTCACTGGAACTACCTACTGTAGCCAAAGCACAATAAAGTCAGTTAGCCATTTCCAAAGACCATATTTACAAAATATAGATTCTGGGAATCAATACTCTAGTCTCATGAGACCAAATCAATCATTTTGGATCTCACAACATCCAAAAAGTTATGGTGTTGCTAGAGGAGGAGTACAGTGAGAAGTGCCTGGTTCCCACAGTAAAGTTCAGTGGTAGTAAAGCTCTTATATAGGGATGTATGGATGTAAGGTGTGAGGGAGTTGTGCTTTATCAATGCTGTCATGAATTACCACACCACTGTGTAATTTAATACACAAACTTAAAACAGAAGATGTTACCTTTTCCTCATTCCCTGCATTGTTGGGCATTTTTTCAACATGACAATGAGGATATGCATTCTTCCAAGGTCAAAACCCTTCTGTGGACATGTATTGCACTCAATCTTAACACTCTTGAGCGCCCGTGGGGGATTCTGTAGAGACGAGTTGAGCAACACTCCCCATTAAAGATCAGGGCATTTAAGGAGCTCATCATCCAGGAGAATTTGTCATGAACTTGTACACTCTGTCCCAAGAAGGGTCAGAGCAGTATATTCAAAATTATGGAGGGCATACCAAGTACTAGAATATTATACATTTGTTGAATTAAATCTAGGGTGTACTTATTTCTCCAATCCTTAATTTCAACAAAATTTTATGGCTATTAATGACATATATTTCTCAGTTTTTATTATGTATATGTTTAATACATTTTAGTTTTGCCATCTTTCCATGAATTGTATAAGTGATCATAAAGAAAATACATCTTTTGTATTTGTTTAGAGGGGGTGTACTCATTTATGCTGTGCACTATATCTCTCTCTCTCTCTCTTTTATATATATATATATATATAGATGAAAAAGGTCAAATACCTTTAGCGTGCATGCTCAGGTTTGTGTGTGCGTGTTTTTGTGACATATCAGGACACAAATTTGTATAATGACATGGGTATGACATAGGTATTACAAGAAGAGGGTGAATTATGAGGACATTACCCCATGTCCCCATTTTTCAAAAGGCTTATAATTCATACAGAATGAGTTTTTTTGAGAAAGTAAAAATGTGCACAGTTTTCTGTGATGGGTAGGTTTAGGGGTAGGATTGGTGTAGGGCGATAGAAAATACGGTTTGTACAGTATAAAAACCATTACGCCTATGGAATGTCCCCACAATTCACAAAAACAAACGTGTGTGTGTGTGAGAGAGTGTGTATGTGTTGACTTACAAACTCTGCCGTAGCTCTGCTGTGTCTCTGGATGTGCCCAAAGATTGAAGGTTCTTCTCTAGTGTTACCACTGAAAAGAACAGAAAGAAACTTTCATGTGTGTTTCATTTGGTCACTTTCACCTCATGACTTACACCTTATGCCATCCTTAATGGCTTAAAATCAAGGTTAGAATATTTGGAGGCTTTTTAAACTTACCGTTAGCATTGATCTGAAAGATGTTAGAGGAGGTTTCCTGGAACACATCTTGCAGCTCTGAAGGGCTGACTTGTGTAGCTGTAGGGGAAAGAAGTTTTGACATTTTGACAATTTATTTAACACAGCCTTTAAAGTTGATGTGTGTGATTTTTTTAAATGCTAAAGTAGTTTTTATTCTAAATCAATGATAATAACACAAATAGTTCAGACTCTGAAATCTGAGAACTGTACAAAAACATTGTAAAAAAAAATTATATTTATCAAAAAAAATTAAAAAGTGTCACGGATTCCACAAAAATATTAACAGCACAACTGTTTTCTACAATGATAATAATAAATATTGGTAACATTTTACATTAAGGTTCATTAGTTAAGCATTAGTTAATGTATTACCTAACATGAACTAACCATGAGCAATACATTTGTCACTGTATTTACTAATCTTCGTTAATGTTAGTTAATGAAAATACAGTTGTTCATTGTTCATGTTAGTTCACAGTGCATTAACTAATGTTAACAAGATTTTAATAATGTATAAGTAAATGTTGAAATTAACATTAACAAAGATTAATAAATGCTGTATAAGTGCAGTTCATTATTAGTTCATGCTAACTAGTGTAGTTAACTAGTGTTAACTAATGAACCAAGTGTTACCGACATGTCACCATGTTGCTGCAAAAAGCCACTTGAGGCTGTGCGTTAAAGTGATTTTACCATGGTTAACTAAGCAATAAGGTATGAGAGGCTGTGCTGTATCGTGAATAAGTTACGGCTGAAGGGCGTTGTTAGGCACGACGTGAAGTGGCACTAGTGACTAGCCTCACGATACAGCACTAGCCTCGAGTACCTTATTGCTTTTATAAACCGGTTACCACACAATACCAATATTAAAGTCAAAAATATGTATCAATGCAACTTTCATGAAGTAAACTTTCAATAAAAGCCTTCCTTCCACCGGAAAAAGTAGTCCCTGACCATGAACAGCAACAGAAGTTACATTATTACGCCATTAGATGGCGGCAAAGACTGTCTTTATGAGTGTGTCAGTCAGTAGCGGAGAACATTGAAAAGACTGAATTGTTGTGAACACGGAACAAGACGCAACTGACGCTGTCAGTCACGGGAAAACCCCTTAACTGTTAGAAAGACAATATAATAAAGGTGTTGTGTAGTGATACACAGAACCGTTAGGTGAAGCAGTCATAGCCGTGTTTTATCGTGAATAAAATACAGCTAATGACCAATCAGAATCAAGGAAAGGAACTAACCGTTTTATAAGTAGGTTTTAAGAAAAACCCCAAAAAACCTAAGAAAAGTAATGTTTTTTCATTAAATTAAACCCATACCTGCGGCAAAAATCACTATTACAAAATGCCTTGTGCATGATGATGTTTTTTCTTACCCCTATACTCATGAGGGCCACCATATTTCTGCTAAGAGAAGCCAAACAAAGCAGAATCAAAAACACACCAGGTTTCTGGGCAGCAGCTAGACCTAAACAGACTGAGTCGTGATCCACCCAAATGGGAGTGTGGGCACAGCCATTTTCTTTATCAAATGCATGTATCATGCACACTCAGATAGGAACAGGTAATCATCAAGAGCTCTTAATTAAAATCAATTGCACAACCTCTGTATCAAAGTACAACCCACAGGACCTGCACACATACACACAAATGTGTCATCTCTCGGCTTTTGTCTACCTCTGCCCTCAAAATGACTGTAATTGACGTGCTTTTTTTCACAACTCTTCATCTGTGCTCTAATGCACTCGCACTTGAGAGGGGGAAATCACAGGCAATCTTTTGCAGATAAATATTCTACTCTAAGAGAGGGTTTGGACTTGGTACAGAGCAAGCAGGTAGAGAGGAGGAGGAATAGGGAGGAGCAGCAAATATTCCTGTCCATGATTCTTGATAGTCCACTGAAGCATGCATGCGGCATCCAAAATAACTCAATGATTTTCTCTTAAATATATACAAATAAGAGACACACACTTCGAGAAGAACAAAGAACAAGTCAAAAATCCCTAGTTATCTCTAAAATTAGACCAAGAGGTGACTAATTTGTTTTGAAAGCAGGATGTCAACATCTTCATGGCATCAAACTGAGATTCAAAAGCAATATTAGAATATTGGAGTACGTTTAACAAGAAATACTATTTCAGTCTTTCTACTTAATTTCGTGTTTAATTCAAGGTGTTACTTGCTATTTCTTTGTAATTATTTGTGAAAATATTTGTGAAATTTGTTTCAATGTAAAATCCTACACCAAATTTTCATCAGTATAAGACAAGTACTATTGAAACCAGCGCTGTGACGACAAAACAAAGACAGGTAAATATGTGTATGTTTACAGAAAACTTTTAATAAATGCAAAATAAAATGTTAATTCAGTCTATTGAGATTGTTTCCACCATAATAAAACAAAGCCCCAGTATAAGACATTAACTGTGAGCTGAACTGTAGGCAGTAGCAATAGATATGCATCGAAATATAGCTAAAACATGATGAATTATGTTATTAATCAGTTTAAGAGCAAGAACAAAATTTCTTGACTTCTTGACATGGCATATGTGACTAATAGTTTAGCATGAGCAGATTAAAAAAATAAAAATATTTTAGGTGTGAATTTTACATGACAGTGAGAAGCATATGACATTATCTAGCTGACTGCTTCCAGCCAGATGTGCTTGTGTTTATGTGTGTGTGCACTACAAAGGTGATAAGCTGTTCTCAGTGGATCATTTTTCAGGGAAACAACCTTTTGTGCCCTTACTGTTATCTCCACTGGCCTCCAGCTATGCGCACACCTCTCATACTCTCTCCTCCATCACGGTGATAGATGGATGTTCCATATTCATTCCACTCTGCATTGAGCGCTATCCCTCCATATGGGGTGGGCTAAGAGGGGGAAACACAAGGGCACTACTTCCTGTAAGTATGTGTGAAGACCCAGCATGATTCCCTCTCAACAGTTTATGAGACCTAGATTCAGCTAAACTCCCATCACACACAATTATAGTGTTGGGAATCTCTGACATTTTTCCTATCGCCCATGGTGCTATTTGTCTATTTGCTATTTGTTTTGTGTCTGTGCCACAGTCAAATAACATTCTAGTGGTTCCATCTAATGCTGGAACATCTCAATATTGCAATATAGGAAAACAGTTCTAAGTGTTATTTTTTCCACGCATTTCTGCAATGTATTGATCTCATACCAGAAATAGACTCTATGGACATAATTTAATTATTCAATTGATAATGCTGTGACATGCTATTTATGGAATGGCACACATAAAAATGTCACATTAACTGAAAGATATCACTGAAATAGGTGTCCTCAAACTAAAAAAAAGTGGTCACTGTTCAGCCAATCAGAAGACTCAACACTGATGGAGAGAATCAGGAAGAAGTTACAACTTTTAGAATGCAGTTGGACGTTTCTTAAAGGTTAGTGGATACATTTATGGAGTTGATTCAACTCATGTACCGTCATGTTAATCTTTTGTGCAAATCCAGCGTTAAACTGATCCTCGTTTGTGAAGCAGTCTGGCGTAAAATGATTTGCGCAAATACTTTACTGACTTTCTTTGGCATATTTTCTTCATAATTGAAATTCAACCACAGTGTCCTCAGTGACTCAGATGCAGAGAGTCTATATGGAGACTCTTATGTTCATTGGTACATCCAATAACAGAACATTTTTAATGTTTTTTAGGGCAGACATTGTATATTTCCAGCTGCTACAGCAAGTAAACAGAAATGGCGGACTGTTGAGGCTCACTCAAGGTGGTATCTATGCTAAAAGGGCAGATCATCACCAGTCATGGGCGGGGCTTCCCGACTCTTACGTAAGAGTAGAGGGAAATCTGGAGCTGCGTGTTTGGAAAGACTCTTTATTATTTATGGGGATTATAAAAAAAAAAAAGGAGTGGGTGGATTTTTACCATTATAGGCTGGTTGTTTACACACACTGTGGACACACATCTGTGTTCAAACACCTTATAAAAGTGAATTTTTCATAATAGGTCCCCTTTAAGGTGTCCTCTGTATTTTTGGATTTGGTAACACTTTATTTTACAGTGTCCTTGTTACATATGTTACATGTACTTACTGTAATAACTGTACAAAATGATGCATAATTACATGCAACTAACCCTAAACCTAATTATATAAGTACATGCTGTTACAAAAAATATTACTCGGTACTTAAATGTATAGTTACAATATAACAAGGACACCTTAAAGTGGATTTAAATAAAAATTAAACTTGTACTATAAACTATTGTAAACTATAAGCTTGAGAAACTTCTTTAAAAGAATGTACGGTAGTTAGAATGTTCAGCACTCAAAATGTAACCAACATTAATGAGGTCATGGGAATATTATTATTTTGCATAACAGTGCACACTCAACAGAAATCTAGACACACGGAGAGTCATGAAATGGCAAAGTGGCTCTAATGCGACATTTGATCAAATCCTAAAACCTGAGGCAAGTTTAGAATGAAACTTTTGCTACTGATAAATCCTTCTGGAAATGGAAATCTACTTATCTATAATATCTAGATGTTTCAATACTTTTACTAAATCATATACTTGTGTGATCCTTCATGAATCAGCTTTGAAGACAAATTGAAGAATGTAAGAGACATATATATACAGATATATATATACACACACACACACACACACACACACACACACACACACACACAATAACAGTGCCTATTCTACAAGGCTGGTACAAAAAATAATGTACATTTTACAACTTTTTTGAATTACAATATAATAGAAAAGTGTGGAAGTTGAATCAAAATAAGAGAGGAAAATGCATAGTATATCAAGCAAAGTTAGATGAAATGTACAAGAGCTCAGGAAGTAAATTTTTAGGGTGTGAGAATAGGAACCACTGGAAATAAACAGACACAAGATGCATTAAAGTGCTGAAAAAAACCCACAAAGCACTTTTCTCTAGTCCGGGGTGAGAAAATTGATCTTAAATATCTGGGACACAGGACAAATTAACTTCTGCCCTTTCTGAATTGTTCGTCGAGGCTGCAAATGCAGATTCTGCAGGATGTTCAATTATACTCTCAAATCAGGAAATTACTTAATCAAAAACTTTCTCCTTGTTATGCATGAGGTCAGTATATGCCTCTCTCTCTCACACCCAATCGGAAAAACGCAAACTCAAACACTAGAAAGTAATCCCATGTATTGCCTGAGAGCTGTGACAGAGGGTAAAAAAGCTGAGATGAGTCAAGGGAGAGAGGGGTTTACAGGCCAGAGATGGCTGTCAGACGATATGTGTGATACAGTGCGAGACGGGTCCTTATCCCCGCAGTGCAAGATCCAGGCCTGTCGCACAATGACTCACTAAGGAAAGTAATGCATGTATGAGCGGTTGAAGCACTGACGTGATAGTTTTAGTCAAAAAATGCTGAAATCATCATTCAGTGTTTATCTGTCTATTATAATAAAACATTAAAGGGTTAGTTCACCCAAAAATGAAAATTCTGTCATTAATTACTCACCCTGGGGGGTGTGGTTCACCACTGGGGGGGCGTGACTTTGGCAGTTTGATACATGCTCCGAACTACTGATTCGAAACAAAAGATTCGTAAAGCTTCGAAGCTTCATGAAGCAGTGTTTTGAAATCGCCCATCACTAGATATTTTTGAATAAAGTTATTTTGTGTTTTTGGCGCACAAAAAGTATTCTCGTCGCTTCATATTCATAACATTAAGGTTGAACCACTGTAGTCACATGAACTGTTTTAAATATGTCTTTAGTATCTTTCTGGGCATTGAAAGTGTTGATTATCTTGCTGTCGATGGAGGCCTCACTGAGCCATCGGATTTTATTAAAAATATCTTAATTTGTGTTCCGAAGATGAACAAAGGTCTTATGGGTGTGAAACGACATGAGGGTGAGTAATTAATGACAGAATTTTCATTTTTGGACTAACTAACTGTTTAAGCACTGAGGTTTTTTCCTGGTTCAGGATGTTACACATAAATATTTGCAAATGACGCCATAGTGCCATTACATTAATGGCCAATCGCAGCATTGAGCGATATAACTTCTGTATAATGACTGTTATACTGTAAATTTGATCATTAGCACTCTTAGAGCATTACCTTTTTTATTATAATATTGTGAGATATTACAATTTAAATTAACTATTTTTTATTTTAACTTATTTTTAAATGTAATTTATTCCTGTGGTGGCAGAGCTGAATTTTCAGTCTTCAGTGTCACATGATCCTTCAGAAATCATTCCAATATGCTGATTTGCTGCTTAAGAAACATTTCAGATTATTATCAAAATTGAAAACAGTTGTGCTGCTTAATATTTTTGTAGAAAACTTGATCAAATTTTTTCAGGATACTTTGATGAATAGGAAGTTCAAAAGAACAGCATTTATTTATTTGAAACAGAAATATTCTTTAACAATGTAGAAGTTTTTACTGTCAATCTTGATCAATTTAATGTGTTTTTGTTGAACAAAAGTATTTACTTTCAAACAAACAAACAAACAAACAACAAAAACAACAAAAAAACTTACTGACTCCAAACATTTGAATGGTAGTGTATCTTGAGTTATGTTTATTTTAACACACATTTTTTTGTTTGTTTGTGTTTTTATATTGTTTTAACCCTTTGATGCACAACATGGGTGAAAAATTACCCGGCCGAGTTTTTATTTTCTATATCTTTACAAGAAATTAATTTCATCATTCAGTATTCCAGGTATTCCTCAATTAACTTGTTTTTGATCATCACAAATCCTCATTTTCATTTTTTAATAAAAATCATTTTTGTATCACTACTCTAATGCACAACATGTGTCAAAAATGACCCGTATTCATTTCCTATGTAATTTCAATCATGGTTGAGTGTTTCTTTGCTGAATCTTTAAAAGAAATGTATTTTATCATTCATTTATTCCAGGTATTCCTTAAATATCTTGTTTTTGATTGTCAAAAATCATTATGTTCATTTTTTCTTAATTACTTTATAAACAAACACAGTTTTTGTATGTCTACATCAATTTTACACACATGGGTCAAAAATGACCCGTATTCATTTCCTGTGTTATTTCAATCACGACTGAGTGTTTCTTTGCTGAATCTTTGAAAGAAATGTATTTTGTCATTTATTTATTCCAGGTATTCATTAAATATCTTGTTTTTGATTTTCTACAAATAATTATGTTTATTTTTTCTTTCTTACTTTATAAACAAACACAGTTTCCACATCAATCTTACACACATGGGTCAAAAATGACCCATATAGAAATCTTTAATATTTTCAAATTTTTGCAAGTAGGAACATATTTACTGCAGACTGTTTATCTGCCACACATTTCACATCTTAACAAGGCTACTTTTGTATATTTGATGGATGTAAGTCTTATTATATTTAATACATTAGGTTATATATTTCATAATTTTTTAATTTTTTGTCATAAATCAATGCAATTGGTCACCCTTTAAGTCTGTCAGTGTTCATGAAAAGTAACAGTTTTGGACATATATTACAATAAATTAATTTCATCATTCATTATTCCAGGTATTACTCAATAAACAAATCCATATTTAAATTTTTCCTTTCTTTTTGAATGAAATTTTTTTTGTGTCATTACCTTTCTAAAGGCCAAAGTATACTTCACTTTTTATGTGTACGTGAGGGTCAGCATACAGATTTTTGTAACTTTTTATAATTTCCACCTGATTTCTGTAACTTTGTATGTGCAACCTGCACATACACATTTAAATTGCGTTCGAATGTGTGCAAAGTATACTTTCAGCGTTTTTTTACAGTGATGTCATCATCCACCTCAGTTCTGTTGAGGACCAGCCGCTAACACTCTAGATAAAGAAAATCAAAAGCACAAGAATATTTTCAAATACACATCAAACCGTTGATTGATACACTTATTATATATTTTCACTGTTGGACAGAAACCTTGTTCAAAACCGTTACTTTTCAGGAACACTGATAGATGTAAAAGGTGTCCAGTAGCATTGGTTTATGACGAAAAATAAAAATTATGAAATATAATATATAGCCTATTATATGAAATATAATATGACTTTCATCCATCAAATATACAAAAGCAGCCATGTTGATACGTGAAATGTGTGGCGGTCTGCAGTAAATATGTTCCTACTTTTCTTCCTATATGTTCTTACATTTGCAAATGTTTCTATATGGGTCATTTTTGACCCATGTGTTTAAAATTGATGTAGAAAAACAAAAGCTGTGTTTGTTTATAAAAAAATAAAAAAATAAATAAACATAATGATTTGTGAAAATCAAAATCAAGATATTTAATGAATACCTGGAATAAATAAATGACAAAATACATTTCTTTTAAAGATTCAGCAAAGAAACATTGTCATGATTGAAATTACATGAACACGGGTCATTTTTGACCCATGTGTGTAAAATTGATGTAGACATACAAAAACTGTGTTTGTTTATAACAAAAATAAAAAAAAAATAAACACAATGATTTGTGAAAATCAAAAACAAGATATTTAAGGAATGCCTGGAATAAATGAATGATACAATACATTTCTTTGAAAGATTCAGCAAAGAAACACTCAACCATGATTGAAATTACATAGGAAATGAATACAGGTCATTTTTGACCCATGTTGTGCATTAGAAGGGGTTTTCATAGCTTGTGCATCAAAGGGTTAAGACTAGATCATTCTAAACAAGAACACTTTGCCAATGGAACAGGAAAAGAAATCAATATACTGTATATTTTCTGAAAAAAAAGTCTTAATATCTTGCTACTCAATTTTTGTGTTGTTTAAAGGAAAGAGAACAAGACAAAAATACTGATTAAGAAAAACAAATTTCCAGTGTAAAAAGGCTCCAAGCACATCACAGAATGTTTTAGTACTGCTAAATATGCTCAGTTTAGTTGATTACCTTTCAAAAAATACTTAGAAACCCAGCCTGAAGTGCATTGCTTATTGCAGGCATGTTTATTTATACAGTCGTCAACACCAGAAGTCACTGTGTGTTTTAGGTTGCGTGCACAGCATGTGCAGCTCCAGTTAATGCACTGGGAGGTTCTGGCAGTGCTTTCCACCCTCATTTGAGTTTTTTTCTGCAAATACACAAACACTTGTACACCCTACACATATAGAATCCTTAGCTCTGAGGATTTTGGGACAAGCAACTCCTCTAATCTGTGAAAAGAACTTTGTGGTTCTTTCAGAAAAGCGAGACCCAAATGTAAAGCTTGGTTCTTCATGAGATAACTCCAAGTACTAAGAAGTTTCAATCACAACAGCACACAAAAGGAGGTTATTGAGTTCAGGAGCAGTATCCTCACATAGAACATGCATGAATACTTCATTATTTAAAATCAATCCTCTCCAAGAGAAAGGGATGCAGATAAGATATTAAAATGTGTTTAAGTCAATGCCTTAACTACACTATTATGCACATATATTGACTGCTAATCAAGTATCTGTGCACTATGTACAATAAAACTACCATTAAAATAAATAGGAATGCTCTTTCCAGGTATTTTAGACATTTTTGGCGCAGATGAAACCCATATTGAACCCAATAATGTTTGGGTTATTCAGCTTGAACACCAACCCAAGGACAATGGTAAGGACATTCTGTTCATTTAACAAATAAAAGCAAAAATCATGAAATTCAAGTACGTTAATGGGTATTTAACACATAATGTTTGACATTTCCAGTCTCTCTCAGCACTTAACTTGTCGCTAAACGTTATGAAATTTGCTCTCATTACACTGATGTAATCTCACAATCCATACTGAAACGTACTAAAAGACCCCCACCTCCCTAAGCCCACCAATTAGAATGCAATCAAGACATTGACGCACGACGTGGCCTTTCTAGGTAATCATGGAATGCTTGATTACTTCTGTGAGCGAAAGGACCTTTATTCCTTCGTCAATTTGTCTTTCACATTTTGTCTCGCTAACATGCAATATGGTTACAGACAATAATACTGGTTTACACAAAATTGCACTCGTAGAAGTCTGAGAGGGCTGCAATTCACAAAATCAGACAAAAGTGCAGTAATTGGACTTATATGTAAAACCCGGACTCACAATGCAAAGATCGCTAAAAACAGGGAGAGACGACTTACAAACACACATTCAGCAGAGACAATCAGGCATGTTTTGTAGCTGTATGTGTGTGTGGTTTCACACTGTTTGTTCCATTTTCTCTCTCTGAATGAGGCATGACACCTGAGCTCATTTATTCCTTCTGTTTGGATCGTTCCAGCGTGGACGTGGAGCACGCCCCAGGTTTGGCTGCTCATGACGGCTGTGTGGTACCTGCTGGTGTTTCAGTGTCCATTCATTAGTCTCTCCACACAGACAGACCCACCCCGCAAACCTCCCTAATGAACACAGCAGAGGTAGAAGCCTCATCCAGACACTGGCTAACCACATACGCTGGGCTCTGCTCAGATGGTCGTCTCATGACAAGAGCCTTTTTTTCTGTGTGCTGAGAGAGGGGAGTGAGACAACAGTGCAGTTAACCATTACTGAGAAACCACAAGGTGAGGACCATGATGGGGCCAGATATGACCTGACTGTGCTGTGACGGTACTTNAAAGAAAGAAAGAAAGAAAGAAAGAAAGAAAGAAAGAAAGAAAGAAAGAAAGAAAGAAAGAAAGAAAGAAAGAAAGAAAGAAAGAAAGAAAGAAAGAAAGAAAGAAAGAAAGAAAGAAAGAAAGAAAGAAAGAAAGAAAGAAAGAAAGTGTGAGGGAGGAATTAATGGAGGAAAGATGCAGGAAAGCAAATGAAGGAAGGAAGGAAGGAAGGAAGGAAGTGTCAAAAGACTTCGATACCAAGTCGGTACTGAAACTTGAAAAATGTGACCTTTTGAGCACTGTTGAGCGGATTCTTAAACACCTCTGATTGGCCATTGTGTTCACGTGCTCATCAGATATGTCTGTGATTGGCTACAATGATCAATGCTTCAAAAACATGTTGTAAATAGACATCAATGATGCTTTTCAGCTCCCGCTTTCAAATTTAAACATTTCCATTTGCTTTCAAACGCTCCCATACATTGATCATTGTAGCCAATCACAGTCATATCTGTTGAGCGCATGAACACAACGGCCAATCAGAGGTGTTTACGAATCTGCTTAACAGCACTCAAAGAGTCACATTTTTAACATTTCAGTACATTTGACAACACTAAAAGGAAGGAAGGAAGGAAGGAAGGTAGGTAGCTAGGTATGAATGAATGAATGAATGAATGAATGAGGCATTTATATAGCGCTTTCCTATGTACAACTGTACACCCAAAGCGCTTTACAATCATAGCAGGGGTCTCTCCTCATCCACCACCAGTGTGCAGCATCCACTTGGATGATGCGACGGCAGCCACAGTACAACGGCGCCAGTGCGCTCACCACACACCAGCTGTAGGTGAAGAGGAGAGAGAGTGAAAGAGCCAATTCAATGGATGGGGATTATTAAGAGGCCATGATTGGTATGGGCCTATGGAGGGAATTTGGTCAGGACACCGGGGGTTACACCCCTACTCTTTACAAGAAGTGCCATGGGATTTTTAATGACCACAGAGAGTCAGGACCTCGGTTTAACATCTCATCCGAAGGACGGTGCTTGTTACAGTACAGTGTCCCCGTCACTATACTGGGGCGTTAGGACCCACACAGACCACAGGGTGAGCACCCCCTGCTGGCCTCACTAACACCTCTACTACCTGGTTTTCCCAGGAGGTCTCCCATCCAGGTACTAACCAGGCTCAGCCCTGCTTAGCTTCAGTGGGCAACCAGTTTTGGGCTACAGGGTGATATGGCATAGGTATGATGAAGTGATGGCAGAATGCAAGAAATAAACAAACAAACATGCCAGGAAGGAAAGAGAAAAGGAAAGAAAACAGAAGAAGGATCTTGCAAACAAGCACCAGATGAAGAAAGAAAAGCAGGAGAGAGCGTTGGTGATGCTTAGCTGGAAGAGAGTGAAGATGGACGGGAGGAGGAAGGAGAACAACAGCGGTAAACGGAGAGAAAGTGAGGAAGAGAGAGAGAATGGCAGAGAAATGCATATGCTGCTGGAGGGGAGTTAAAAGGTTTGGCAGGGGAGAGGTGGGGAAAGATTAGCTCGACTGACAACTCCATTAGAGACTTAACCCTGGCTTTGATCATCGCCTGAGCCCCTCTTCAGCCAGCCTGATGCCGGAGCGCCCAAACACAGAAAGCTGACAGGCTCCTGAATGCAGGTCTGCCTGTGATCAAAGCCTTGTCTCGTATAACTCAAGCTGCCTCGCTCTCTCGCTGTTGTCCTGTGGGACTGGCAGAAGCCGAATGCTCCGAGAGAGAGAGACCTCAGAATGTGTGATTTACTCAGGTCATGCTGCGTGAAAGAGGAAACTATTTGCTTTTGCATGTTTTGATTGTGAGAGGTTCCATGAGAGGAAGACATCGTTTTCCTTTTTTAAGGTGTTCTCTTGCATTTGTCACATCTCTTTCTCCTGCATGCCTTTGATAAAAACATAAACTCTACTAACAAAAACACAGCCAACAAAAGGCACATGCTGTTAGACTGACATTTCAGCTGCTCACTTTCTTACCAGCACATTCTTGTAAAACATATTGCAAATGAATTCATGTGAACTGAATATGTCGCTTAAATTCACACTTATGACACGGGCCATCATGCATTGCATTATCTGTATTACACAACCGTACAACAAAGTGTGCAACAGTTTTTGCTTTTTTTATGTAGCTACATTGGTTAGGTTCTCTTTGATAGATAGATAGATATAGATAGATAGATAGATAGATAGATAGATAGATAGATAGATAGATAGATAGATAGATAGATAGATAGATAGATAGATAGATGGATAGATGGATAGATGGATAGATGGATAGATGGATAGATAGATAGATAGAATGTAATCTATCTATCTATCTTAGTTAAGGAAGCACACTTTTACATTTACGTTTAGTCATTGTGGAAATGAATCTTTAATATTCGGAATGACGTGAGTGAGTAAATGATTCAGCTTGCTAGCTAATCACAGTAGTCAAGGAAAGCGTGACTAAAAGCAAACAACACATTTTACATTATATTTAGTTTTCCTTTCTTGCTTGTTATGTTTAGTCTTATGCCTATGGCTAAATTGTGTCAATAAAAGAAAAATTATATGACTACAGAGTGACCTAAAAATAAAGTCACCCAATATGTACTCGGTTATGCTGCTCCGATATTAATCACATTCTAGAAACCATTTGTAAGTCAGTTAAGATCTTGTTTATATATTAAAAATCAGGCATTCCCTAACACATTAAAGTTCACTTCAGAATTAATATTTCCTGATAATTTACCCACCCCCATGTCATCCAAGAAATTAAGGTTTTTGAGGAAAACATTACAGAATTTTTCTCCATATAGTGGACTTCACCAGGGTACAATGGGTTGAAGGTCCAAATTGCAGATTAAATGCAGCTTCAAAGTGCTCTACACAATCCCAGCTGAGAAATACGGGTCTTGTCTAGTGAAACGATCGATCATTTTCTTAAAAGAAATAAATATATATATATATAGGGGTGGGACAGTTCAGAGTTCTCAAGGTTCGATTTGCATCACATTTTTAGTGTCACGGTTTCGTTACAGTTCGGTATGTGCTATTTTCAGTAAAAAATAGGACAATTGTCAAATAAAGATAAAGAAAATAAAAACAAATAATCTAACTACAAGAAACAGCACAAATAAATACATGAGAGCTAAGATACAAATAAAATAAACAGTGCTTTACAGGTTTTTCAGGTATCCAACAGCTTGCAGGTACAGAAATTGAATAAAAGTAATCAAATATAAAATAACTGCATATAAACTTCTTTGAATAGATAAATAAAGATGAAACATTATTGAAGTTACAAAAGCTATTCAGTCAAGAGTGATTTATTCGTGCTTTGCCGATTGATTAACATTAAAACACAGACCAGGAATATTAGACTGCTGCCCCTTTAAGACATAATTCAAATATCCAGTACACTGACACTGATACACATCGGTATTCTTTATTTTATTTGTATAGCACCATTTAATACAACGTTGGTTGTCCAAAGTGCTTCACAGTCCCAAAAAAAGAGAAAGAAAAAAAACAGATAAAACAGTATAAACAAACATATAACCTTAGAGAAAAACATACACACAATAAACATCACTTTCCATCATTAGAACTTGCAGTCAGAGTTGAGCAAATGTGATTTTAACATGACTTTAAACACAGGTAAAGATTTGACGGATCTAACATGCATTGTCTGTCTCGTTTTTCCCCTAAGACATAACCTAGCCTACTATGTTTGTTAGGATACTCGCTAAGATGGGCATGTTGACTTAATTTTTGTGTGAATTTGTCCGTTTAGGTGCAAGACTTGAAAGAAAATTTGTGCGAGAGTATTTGTGCACTGTGACGCGGCTCTCCGTGTACGCACTTTGGATGAGTAGGCACAAATCTCCTCAAAGCGCGCTTCGCGCTCCATCAACACCCGGGTGATGACGGAGTAAATAACTGGAGTTTTCGGCACGTCATTGAACATTTGTTTATAAAGAGTGACTGTTTTGTCCATGTTCTTTTGATCATCGCTGTTGTAACATATTGGGAAACTAAAATGCATATCCATCGACTAAAACATACATTAGCCGAATTCGTCTTTCTGTTTTCCAAGTTGTTTTCAACAAACCATATTATGGAGAATTTTTACAGTGAACCGTCCCACACTTAATATACAGGGGGTACGGAAAGTATTCAGACCCCCTTAAATTTTTCACTCTTTGTTATATTGCAGCCATTTGCTAAAATCATTTAAGTTCATTTTTTTCCCCCTCATTAATGTACACACACCACCCCATATTGACAGAAAAACACAGAATTGTTGACATTTTTGCAGATTTATTAAAAAAGAAAAAACTGAAATATAACATGGTCCTAAGTATTCAGACCCTTTGCTCAGTATTTAGTAGAAGCACCCTTTTGATCTATTACAGCCATGAGTCTTTTTGGGAAAGATGCAACAAGTTTTTCCACACCTGGATTAGGGGATCCTCTGCAATTCCTCCTTGCAGATCCGCTCCAGTTCTATCAGGTTGGATGGTAATCATTGGTGGACGGCCATTTTTAGGTCTCTCCAGAGATGCTCAATTGGTTTTAAATCAGGGCTCTGGCTGGGCCATTCAAGAACAGTCACGGAGTTGTTGTGAAGCCACTCCTTCTTTATTTTAGCTGTGTGCTTAGGGTCATTGTCTTGTTGGAAGGTAAACCTTCGGCCCAGTCTGAGGTCCTGAGCACTCTGGAGAAGGTTTTCGTCCAGGATATCCCTGTACTTGGCCGCATTCATCCTTCCCTCGATTGCAACCAGTCATCCTGTCCCTGCAGCTGAAAAACACCCCCATAGCATGATGCTGCCACCACCATGCTTCACTGTTGGGACTGTATTGGACAGGTGATGAGCAGTGCCTGGTTTTCTCCACACATACCGCTTAGAATTAAGGCCAAAAAGTTCTATCTTGGTCTCATCAGACCAGAGAATCTTATTTCTCACCATCTTGGAGTCCTTCAGGTGTTTTTTAGCAAACTCCATGCGGGCTTTCATGTGTCTTGCACTGAGGAGAGGCTTCCGTCGGGCCACTCTGCCATAAAGCCCCGACTGGTGGAGGGCTGCAGTGATGGTTGACTTTCTACAACTTTCTCCCATCTCCCGACTGCATCTGTGGAGCTCAGGCACAGTGATCTTTGGGTTCTTCTTTACCTCTCTCACCAAGGCTCTTCTCCCCCGATAGCTCAGTTTGGCCGGACAGCCAGCTCTAGGAAGGGTTCTGGTCGTCCCAAATGTCTTCCATTTAAGGATTATGGAGGCCACTGTGCTCTTAGGAACCTTAAGTGCAGCAGAATTTTTTTTGTAACCTTGGCCAGATCTGTGCCTTGCCACAATTCTGTCTCTGAGCTCTTCAGGCAGTTCCTTTGACCTCATGATTCTCATTTGCTCTGACATGCACTGTGAGCTGTAAGGTCTTATATAGACAGGTGTGTGGCTTTACTAATCAAGTCCAATCAGTATAATCAAACTCAGCTGGAATTTAAATGAAGGTGTAGAACCATCTCAAGGATGATCAGAAGAAATGGACAGCACCTGAGTTAAATATATGAGTGTCACAGCAAAGGGCCTGAATACTTAGGACCATGTGATATTTAAGTTTTTCTTTTTTAATAAATCTGCAAAAATGTCAACAATTCTGTGTTTTTCTGTCAATATGGGGTGCTGTGTGTACATTAATGAGGAAAAAAAAAGAACTTAAATGATTTTAGCAAATGGCTGCAATATAACAAAAAGTGAAAAATTTAAGGGGGTCTGAATACTTTCCGTACCCACTGTATATATATATATATAATTTATATACACACACTTTTTAACCACATACTGTATGCACATCTTGAACTGCTCTGCGATGCGCCACACATTATGTAATCACGTTGGAAAAGTCACGCGGCATAGGCAGAATTACCACGGTAGGGCAAAAAACTCCATCTCATTTTCTCCTCCAACTTCAAAATCGTCTGACATCTTTGTTTTACCTTTTTTTGTAAAGGCCGTTTGACTTAGTCTTTGCACATTCGCTTTGTAGACACTGGATCGGTAAGTCCACCTTTGTCACGCGTGACCTTTCCAATATGATTACGTCATGCATGGCACATCACAGAGCAGTGCAAGACAAGCATTTGTGGTTAAAAAGTAAATACATTTTAATTTTTTTTAGAAAATGACCACTAGATAAGACCCTTATTCCTCGGCTGGGATTGTGTAGAGCCATTTGAAGCTGCAATTTGGACCTTCAACCTGGTGAAGTCCACTATATGGAGAAAAATCCTGGAATGTTTTCCTCAAAAACCTTAATTTCTTTTCGACTGAAGAAAGAAAGACATAAACATCTTGGATGACATGGGGGGAAGGAATTATCAGGAAATTATAATTCTGAAGTGAACTAATCCTTTAAGGCTTGAGGTTTTGCTCTGCCCACAACAGAAATGTTCTCCATATTTCATTTCCATATTTCTTTTTTGGATGTAATATTTTCACCTGCAGCTATTTTTTGTTGATTTAACAGTAGTGCTGGCGAAATACTCTAATATTTTGAAAGATCTAATGAGCTCTTCTGTTACCATGACATTGTATTATAACTATCAAAGACAATGTTTAATACAAGATGCATATTACTTGTTACTAAACACATCAGAACTCCGATGAGGCAGAACTTCACTAAATTAGCCATATGGCTTAATAATCCCATGATGATTTATGGGGAAGGAATAAATGCATAATGCCATGCTTTAGTAAATGAGGAGGGACCAAAATCTTTCTCTCGGTCATAGGATTTATAATATTTTTTTTCAACAATGACCAGGCATTGTTGAAAAAAAATATTATAAATCATATGATAAATAGAAAGAACCCCTGGCTGTGGGCATGAAAAAAACTTGTCTTTACCTACTGGCTGGTATCCCTGCCTTGTGGGCCCACCAAATGGATTTCTGCTTCCAAAAGAGCCTGCGTCAATGGATCCATACGACATTCTGGGTCCTCCGATAATTTCTTGAGCAGCCAAATTGGAGTAATCTGCACAGGCAAACAAAAAACAAGAATGCATAGAGATATAACCACTATTATAGAAAGAGAAAAAACAAGCAATTAAATCATAAACAAGTCAATTATGCGAAATATTTTAACCCTTTTTGGCAGCACACCCATGGACTGGCCACAGTTTGATGCAAATTGCACACAAAAATGGTGAGGGTTGGTTAATGACAATAATAATAATAATAAATATAGCTGCGAGCAGTGATGGCGGGCCCAAGCCCGGTGGCACCGCCTCCCCGGTGGCTTCAGGGCAACTGTGCACAGCTGGCAATAGGCATTTGAAACGGTTAAACATCAAAGGACTATGTCAAATTCACTCCACATTTACTGCACTACAAGGTGGCGCCATAGAGCCCCTCCTCCCTGCCCATTTTCAGAGGACTACATGTGCCATGTTTTAACAATATTCTGATGAAGTTTGAAGCAAATCGGGTAAAAATAAGAGGATGATCTTAAAACATGCTGAAAGTGACACACTTTCTACTGCCAGTTGGTGGCGCTATAACTTTGAATCACAATAGTCACATCCATGTGATCAGCCTTGTACAACGAACACACAGCCAAAGATTCATCAAAATCAATTAATGTATGCAGAAGTTATAACACTTTGTTTCCCTTTTCTTGACATAAATTTGCTGCCTCGTTACAGCCAAACCGTTTGAGATATCCAACATCCGTTTGCAAATAAACAACTTAAATGTGTTAGCACCAAGTTAAAAAAGTTTGGTGTAAATTGTATAAACCCTGTAGGAGTAGTAGTATAAAATTCATAGTCTGTTTTTCCCAAAAATTTACATTTAAACCAAAATAGCTGACTTCCTGTTGGTCGGAGCTAATGAGTGTAAATTAGAAAATTGTCCGGCTTGATGAGATCAATAAGTGTACCGAGTTTGGTGACTGTAGGAAAAACCAACACCCCCACTTTTGTCAAAAGGTGGCGCTACTGAGCCCCTCCACCACGTCCATTTCTATGGCTTTGTCCATGTCTACTGGTTGACAATATTGATGTGTGTGTCGAGATTCATGCAATTTGAAGTATGTTAAGAGTCTCAAAAGCCCCTATAAAAATTCTAGACCAAATTACATACTGTTATTTGTGCAAACTCCACAGTGCTCTGAAAAAAATTATCCAACCATAATGTGAATGTCTGCGATTGCTGATGTTGTATAATCCTCACACTTCTCTCTTCATGTGTTTTTTGACATCCCTGAGCTGTTGTTTGTGCACCAATCTTATGCACCAAAAGCATGCTTTCATTTTATTTTAATATGTGTGATATAAGATAAAAAATAAAATGAAAAAAATAATAAATAGAGCCAAATCACAGAACCTGCAAAGACAATTTTAATGTCAGTCTCAGGTACTAATAAGGTTCGTCTTGATTTTTCTGCTCACTTATGCAAGTTTATTTTAAACAGCCACTTTTATAATCATGTGAAATTTTACTGAAACATGGTGTGATAAAGTTCTTATGTTCTGGGAAGGAAGAGGACAGGGGTCGGCTTTGACTGCTGATAGATTTATTTTCACCACGGAAAAATATCAAACACAATAAACAAAAGGCAGTGCAATGCACACTCAATAATTCCACATCCAAGGACGGGCTTCACTCCACATGATCACAGGATCAGTTTCGGTGTCTATCAGCAGTCCCTCTCTCTGGCGTTTTATCCTGTCTCCACGCCAATTACTGGAACGAGAAACAGGTGTTCCTGATTTGCATTCAGCCCGTTCACTCACCGCGCGTCTCCTGACGCTCTCTCCCGTTGCAGGCTTCGCTAAACCACGCCCCCCTTGCCACACATGGGTTTTTAATAAATTTGAATTATATCAATAAATAATTAACTTAAAAATGCTAACTGTAATGGTAAAAAATAACTGTAACTCAAACAATATTTAGAAAAAATTAAGATTGTAATGCACACATAAACATACACAGAGAGAGATAGATATATACACAGACACCCCCAAACACCTCCCACCCACACACACACACACAGGTTTGTTTTGCTATCTTAGTGGAGACTCTCCATAGGCGTAATGGTTTTTATACTGTACAAACTGTATATTCTATCCCCCTACACTACCCCTATCCCTAAACCTAACCATCACAGGAAACATTCTGCATTTTCACATTTTCAAAAAAACATCATTTAGTATGTTTATTAATCCATTTCCCTCGTGGGGACCGCTGGCTGGGCCCCACGATGTAGGTGAACTCAGGTTTTTATTACATCGTGGGGCCATTTGGTCCCCACGATGTAATATAAACATAGAACACACACACACACATACACACACACACACGCCTGAATGAACCTGAGGTAGTATGGGGGAGGAGAGAGGGAGAGAGAGAGAGAGAGACTGAGATAGACTGAGAAGATCATTTTAAACAAACAAACAAAAACAAAAAAAACATCTTAATTGTGACAAAGTATTCTTATAAATTTTTTAATATACCTGCACAAACAGTATAATTAAAACTAATTATTTGTTCTATATACAGTACAGACCAAAAGTTTGGAACCACTAAGATTTTTAATGTTTTTAAAAGAAGTTTCGTCTGCTCACCAAGGCTACATTTATTTAATTAAAAATACAGTAAAAACAGTAATATTGTGAAATATTATTACAATTTAAATAACTGTGTACTATTTGAATATATTTGACAAAGTAATTTATTCCTGTGATGGCAAAGCTGAATTTTCAGCATCATTACTCCAGTCTTCAGTGTCACATGATCCTTCAGAAATCATTCTAATATGCTGAT
>RJVU01062584.1:7561555-7572626 GCA_003731715.1 Anabarilius grahami | reverse complement strand
TGTGTGCCAATTTTCAAGAGTTTTTGAGCATGTTAAGGCCCCCAAAAAGCCCCGGAAGACGAAAAAAAATAAATAAAAAATATATATATATATATATATAATAATAATCCTTAGAAGAACAAGAGGGCCCTGCGCGCTAATTCGCTTGGGCCCTAATAATAATAATAATAGATTTATTCACAAAATATAGGCCATTCAGGTCAAAAACATGCAATAAAATGAAACCCACATGTCTGACAGTTCTACTTGAACAAAGTTAGTCATGACCCATCTAAACTAGCATGACCCATCAAACTCATGGGGCCTGGTGTGCAATTAACAGAGGCGCATGTGCTACTTCATCAGTGCACTGGGACTGTGTGTTAGTTACACTCATTAGCAAAGTGCTGAATGTGTGAACTGATATGGGGCATCTGTGGCACGATTTCACCCCACAGTGTCATGTACTTCATGTGTGTGTAAGTGTGAGCATGAATTAAACCCCTTGTGACACAGTTACACTACTCATGGGATGAATCAGTCCTCGCGAATGGCTCAGTCATATGCATTGGCCGTTCACAGCAGTAATAACTTTGTGAGGGGTGCGTAACACGGTAAAAAAGGTTAAAGAATGCATAGGGGAAAGTGTCTTTCGACCCACTCACCCTCAGCACAGCTTGTACAGTGAGATAACAAACCTGCTTAATGGAACCACTTACAGTACCTTCATGTCACATATTCAGCATCAAATGTCATCATCTGAATCATGCATGATGAAAACAGAAATGACACTTCAGATTCTACAGTTCTTGCAACAAGAGGTGGAATTAAAGGGATAATTCCGTCATTATTCACCCACATGTCATAGAAAGATAAACTAAAGGTGTTAGGTGATAGTTAAACAAATTAATAGATAGCCAAATAAAGCAATTAAATTATGTGTTTTAAAAGACAGCATACCCATGGACTGGCCTCAGTTTTTCATGTATTGCACAAAATTGTAAATAGTTTGCTAAAATGTAAAATAATAATAATAATAATTTGCTTGTTAATAATAATAACAACAATAATAATGTTATTGTTATTAATAATAATAATAATAATAATAATGTCATAGTAGTCAAGATGATTTGTGTGCTATATTCTAAATTTTCAGGTAATAACGACTTAAATTTTAGTCTTTTCTAATGAAATTCAGCTTCAGAACATGGAATACAGCACATGAGTCATATAGACCACTTACAGTATGATCATTTTAATGTGCTTTTTTGACATTTTGACAGCCCTAATACTTATTCACTTTCATTATACTGAAAAGAGAAGCCGAGATATTAGAGCTGCATGATTCTGAATAAAATCAGAATCACGCTTTTTTGGTTTCAAATAGAGATTGTGATTCTCCCACGATTCTGAATAGATAACTACACACACTGTAAAAAAAAAAAATCAAAAGTTGAGAACCAACCAGCTTCAGGAGATTTTTGAGTTCTCAACTTGTTGTAAATTGAACTTGTTATACAACAACAAGTTGAGAAAACTCAAAAATCTCCTGAAGCTGGTTGCCTTAAACGTTTAAGTTCACTCAACTTTATTTTTTTACAGTGCAAAACAACATGTAATTTACTAGAGGTTTACTAGAGAACACAGATTTGAATGTTCCGGTATGATTTTGAGGGTTTAATAAACATGGGCGAATCGTTGTCATTAAAAGAATAAGATCACGTGGGTGCTTGAATCGAGATTGCGATCTTTTTGTGATTAATCGTGCGTATCTACAAAATATTCTTCAAAAATCGACCTTTTGTGTTCCATGGAAGAAAGAAAGTTGTATAGTTTGCAACATGAGGGCGAATAAATGACAGTTTTCATTTTGGGGTGAACTATGCCTTTTAAGCCAAAAAAAGCAAACAAGTTTTAAACATTTAAAACGATTAAACATTTATTATTAGGCATTTCTGTAGATCCAGGCCAGATTTGCATGCAAAACTATAAAAGTGCAGAAGAAAGTGTAAGGACCTGTGGAGATAATGACAGATGTCTCAGCTGAAAAGATTGTGTTGTTTCTGAAGCAGAGAGTGAAGGTGGGCGAAGTGGCCAAGCCTGCGGGAGGAATGAGATGGAAGATGAAATTTGCCGGGCCACGTGGCCAAATAATCCGATTAATTTCCATAGAGCGGGAAGATTAATTACTTTTGGCAGCAATAAAACATTTCTGTGCTTCTTGATTTCGAGCCCAGACATGATTTGCTCATGCTCACTCAGATCCTGGGAGATATTTAGATATTATTTTTGTTTTGACTATATTTTACTAAATTTTTCAATTAAAAAAGACTCTTATGTGCTCGCTTGCACGTTTCACAAAAATGAAGTCAAATTTTAATGCTGCTGTTGTTGGTTATTTCTCATTTAAAGGGATAGTTCACCTAAACCTGTGTAATTTTTTTTCTTCTGCTGAACACAAATGATGATATTTTAAAGAATGTCGGTAACCATACACTTGATGGGCCCCATTGACCTCCATAGTATTCCATCAACTGTTTGGTCACCCATATTCTTCAAAATATGCATATAGGGATAGTTTTGTGTTATTTTGTGTTCAGCAGAAGAAAGAAATTCATACAGGTTTGGAACAACTTGAGGCTAAGTAAATGATGACAGAATTTTCATTTTTGGGTGAACTATCTCTTTAATTCAACTTGGAAACAAGATATTCCTATGTCACACCAAATAAGACTACATTTTTGACTAACAATGCTTTTGAGTCACAAAACCTGTAATTACTGTAGCTTAGAGATCAGCTTGTGATCAAATTGGCCAAAACAGATGGTAAAAGAAGTTGTTAACTGTACAATTTCTCAGATGGTAACTAAACAAGAGCTTAGTTCTTTTCCAGCCTTTGGTGTAATGTCACAAAGACTGTCACAAAGACTTCCATCATGACTGGATAGACCGGGTGAAGCTTTGACTGACAGTTCACTCATATATGAAACACAGCGGCTGATTAACTCAGGTTGATCAGTTTGTCACTCACAATTAGACAGCTGTCTGTTTCTCTCCTAATCATGTGACTGGACAGGAAGGGGCAGAAGGACATGGCCAACTGTCTTTATAAAGGGGCAGTCGTGGCCTAATGGATAGAGAGTCGGACTTGTAACCCAAAGGTCATGGGTTCGAATCCCAGGTCCGGCAGGGATTGTTGGTGAGGGGAGTGAATAACCAGCGCTCTTCCCACCTTCAATACCACGACTGAGGTGAGACCCTTGAGCAAGGCACCGTTCCCCCAGCTGCTCCCCGGGCGCCGCAGCAATGGCTGCCCACTGCTCCGGGTGTGTGTGTTCACTGCTGTGTGTGTGCACTTGGATGGGTTAAATGCAGAGCACAAATTCCGAGTATGGGTCACCATACTTGGCCACATGTCACTTCACTTTCACTTTTTATAAAATGTACTTGAACACAGTGTTTCAGGATGTAAAAAATATATGGCTACACTATTAGTAATGAAACCTTGCAATGGAGTCATTACATAGATAACATGCTACATATGGATATCATAAATAGTTTATATATATATATACATTTAGCAAAAGGATTTAATCTTGTGAAATTTTTTTTTTTTCAACAGTCATTCCACAAACAATATAAAACCTGCACAATCTGTAATACATTTACTTGGACACTGTACAAGTTGTGAAAAAAAACAGAATGCAATGATGTGGAAGTTTCAAATTTCAATATTTTATTCAGAATACAACACAGATGACATATCAAATGTTTAAACTGAGAAAATGTATAATTTTAGGGGAAAAATAAGTTGATTTTAAATTTCATGGCATCAACACATCTCAAAAAAGTTGGGACAAGGCCATGTTTACCACTGTGTGGCATCCCCTCTTCTTTTTATAACAGTCTGCAAACGTCTGGGGACTGAGGAGACAAGTTGCTCAAGTTTAGGAATAGGAATGTTGTCCCATTCCTGTCTAATACAGGCTTCTAGTTGCTCAACTGTCTTAGGTCTTCTTTGTCACATCTTCCTCTTTATGATGCGCCAAATGTTTTCTATGGGTGAAAGATCTGGACAGCAGGCTGGCCATTTCAGTACCCGGATCCTTCTTCTACGCAGCCATGATGTTGTAATTGATGCAGTATGTGGTCTGGCATTGTCATGTTGGAAAATGCAAGGTCTTCCCTGAAAGAGACGACATCTGGATGGGAGCATATGTTGTTCTAGAACTTGGATATACCTTTCAGCATTGATGGTGCCTTTCCAGATGTGTAAGCTGCCCATGCCAAACGCACTCATGCAACCCCATACCATCAGAGATGAAGGCTTCTGAGCGCTGATAACAACTTGGGTTGTCCTTGTCCTCTTTAGTCCGGATGACATGGCGTCCCAGTTTTCCAAAAAGAACTTCAAATTTTGATTCGTCTGACCACAGAAAATTTTTCCACTTTGCCGCAGTCCATTTTAAATGAGCCTTGGCCCAGAGAAAACGCCTGCGCTTCTGGATCATGTTTAGATATGGCTTCTTTTTTGACCTATAGAGTTTTAGCCGGCAACGGCGAATGGCACGGTGGATTGTGTTCACCAACAATGTTTTCTGGAGGTATTCCTGAGCCCATGTTGCGATTTCCATTACAGTAGCATTCCTCTATGTGATGCAGTGTCGTCTAAGGGCCTGAAGATCACGGGCATCCAGTATGTTTTTCCGGCCTTGACCCTTACGCACAGAGATTGTTCCAGATTCGCTGAATCTTTGGATGATATTATGCACTGATAACTTCAAACTCTTTGCAATTTTTCTCTGAGAAACTCCTTTCTGATATTGCTCAACTATTTTCCGCCGCAGCATTGGGGGAATTGGTGATCCTCTGCCCATCTTGAGTTCTGAGAGACACTGCCAATCTGAGAGGCTCTTTTTATACCCAATCATGTTGCCAATTGACCTAATAAGTTGCAAATTGGTCCTCCAGCTGTTCCTTATATGTACATTTAACTTTTCTGGCCTCTTATTGCTACCTGTCCCAACTTTTTTGGAATGTGTAGCTCTCATGAAATCCAAAATGAGCCAATATTTGGCATGACACTTCAAAATGTCGCACTTTCAACATTTGATATCTTATCTATATTCTATTGTGAATAAAATCTAAGTTTATGAGATTTGTAAATTATTGCATTCCTTTTTTATTCACAATTTGTACAGTGTCCCAACTTTTTTGGAATCGGGTTTGTAATATAACTTAGGATATACATTTAATGATAATGATAAATAGCATGCCAGCTTAGAGGAGGCCAATAAAAGCAAAGGAGAAAATAAATATTTTCAAGAGCTGGAATGCTGTACAATTGACCCTCAAATTTTATGAATTGTTTTTTGAACAAAAGATACAGTTGAGGTCAAATACGGATCAAACATCACCCTTATGTAATATGGTAATTAAAAACCTTTACTGCAAAAATGAGCTCTGAAAATTCCAGGAAATGTGTGTGTACAAATTCCAAAGACAGAAACTGAGAGAGACAGCAAAGGCGAGAGAGAGAAAGACGAGAGAGAGAGAGAAAGGCGAGAGAGAGAGCGACCCAAATAATTACAGAGGCATCAAAGTGAGCAGTAACCTCGGAAAACTATTCTGTTCCATTATTAATGACAGATTAGTTCAATTCATTCAAGAACACAAAATTTTAAAGAACTGTCAAATTGGATTTATGCCCAATCAGAGAACATCAAATCACATTTACACACTTCACACGCTAATACAAAAATATGTTCATCAAACAAAACAAGGAAAAATATTTGGCTGCTTTATTGATTTAAAAAAAGACTTCGATTCTTTATGGCATAATGTACTTTTTCTAAAACTTATCCAAAGTGGAATAGGAGGAAGGACATATCATAAAGAACATATACAACGGGAACAAGTGCTATGTCAAGATCAACGAAAGACGGACTAATTATTTCAGTCAAAATAAAGGAGTCCATCAAGGCTGCAGCCTCAGCCCAACTCTCTTCAATATATATATCATTGAGTTGGCATCAGCACTTGAGAAGTCCTATTGTCCTGGTCTGACCCTCGAGGGCAGAGAGATAAAATGCCTCCTGTACGCCAACGACCTTCTGCTGCTGTCACCTAATGAAGAGGGACTGCATGAAAGCCTCTAGAACAGTACAGTAGTGATTGGGCCTTACCAATTAACATGGAAATATCCAAAACCATGATCTTCCAGAAAAAACATTACTGACAAAAAAATATATAATTTTACAATCGGGAACACTTCTTAATCATGTCACATTTTATAATTATTTGGGTCTCATAATCTCAGCTTCTGGACAATTTGAGATGGCAATAAAAGATCTGACCAATAAGGCACGCAGGGCTTATTACAGTATAAGAAAATCACTGTTCAAATTCAACCCATCAAACTTTGGCTGAAAATTTTTGATAGCATCATCAAGCCATTCTTTTGTATGGCTGTGAAATCTGGGGCCCCAAATTTAAATTAAATTATGAATCCTGGGACAAAAACCCTGTTGAAATTTTCCACCTCGAGTTCTGCAAAAAAACATCCTGGGTCTTCACAGAAATGCCCCTAGTCTGGGTTGCAGGGCAGAACTGGGCAGATTCCCTCTCCTATCTGACATCCAGAGGAGAGCAGCAAAGTTCTGCTTCCATCTGTCAGACTCACCAGCAGATGGCTACCATCACTAAACTCTTAAATACAGGGCAGGACACCCAGAGAATGACCCCTTGCACTATTTAGTGGAAACACACCAACTAAATTCAACAATTAAATTAAAACTCTCAAATATTAAAGAAATAGGATAAAGAACCCCGGAAGAATACATCCACGACTGGAAGATCAAAGTACCACAAATAAACAAATTGAAGTACTTTCACAGAATAAAGTTTGATTTTCAATTGGCACCTTACTTGATCAAAATGAAAGACTATCGTCAGACAAAGCTCCTGACAAAGTATCGTTTGAGTGAGCACAGCCTGTGTATAGAGACGGGTCGACACAAGCAGAGCTGGAAAGCAAGAGAGCTCAGACACTGCACTGACAGAGTCGTAGAGGATGAACTGGACTTCCTTACACAGTGCAGCAAATATAACAACATTATAAACTTATTTCACCCAAATTGCTCAAATTTTACCAGAATTCCAGCAAGCAAGCCACATAGATAAACTCTGTTATATTTTGGGAGAGAAAGAGAAGTGTATCCACCTGGCAGCGCAGTATGTGTCCTCCTGCCATATTATGAGGGACAAAGACTTAACCCTCTTCTTTCATTTATTTTTTTTCAGTCTCATTACTGCTCTCTGTATTTATTTACCCTGTATTTTTTACCACTTGTTAAGTTACGTGATAACATGTATACAATATAGCCATGTTTATGTTTTTTTTTTTTTGTCAGGCCTCCACAGACACACCCTTCAACGAAAACTCTAGATCTTCGCAATTTAACATCGCTAAGGCCTTAAGATTAGACTGACCAAATATGATGTGGCTCTGTTTAAATGTCTATGAGGAGTTAATCACAGTGTAAAAAGAGAGATAGAGAGAGAGAGAGAGAGATAGAGAGAGAGAGAGGGAGAGAGAGAGAGAAAGAACTAAAAGTGACATTTTTTTCTGAACCCCGAGTGCTAGTTAAACAAATTTAAGCAAATGAATAGACAGCTAAATAAATCAATTAAATGAAATATTTTAACACTTTGGACTGGCTACAGTTTGATGTGTATAGCACACAAAAATGTAAATAGTTCCCTAAAATGTCCAATAATAATAATAATAATAATAATAAATTAATGTAATATTAATAATGTATTTGTATTATTAATAGTATTATTTATGTAAATAATAATAATAATAATAATAATAAATTTATATTATTATAAGTATTCGTATTATTAGTAGTATTTTATTTTCTATCCAAACAAATAAAATAATAAATATGTAATAAATTATTACTATGTAATTACTATATTATTACTACTATTATTGGTATTAATATGTAACAGTAATAACTGCATACAGTATAATAATAATAATAATAATAATACTAATAATAATAAACCATGTTTTTTGACATGCCATTTACAGCTTAAGAAACTGGGTTAAAAAAAATCAGTATAAAATAATCAGCAATGATGACAGTTTTCAAATAGAGTACTGAGCCAGCCGAACAACTGCCAATGAAATGTGATCTTTCTTCACTGGTTGTAGGTCATTATCAAGTAAATGCACTTAATTATTAAATGAAAATAAAAAATATATAATATAAGCATATAGAAAAACTTCTTGTTCTTAAAACATCTTATTGACACAAAAAAAGCATCTGCAAAAGGGAAGAGGAGCTCACACTGTGTTCAGACCTTGAAAGAAGGTGATTTGAGGTGAGAAACAGAAAGAGAGAAGCAAGGAAAGAAGGAGGGGGGCATATGTGTCATCCCACAGCTGCCATTGAGGTGTCTTCTGTCTCTTTTTGTGTGTGTGGTGAGCAAGTGTGGGAGAGCGAGTTTGTCAATGCGTGTTATCAGGGAGGCGGTGGAAGTGGGCCGGCAATAAATACAACCATCAGAGGCCGTGCAGGATTGTGGGCCGACAGAATGCTTCATCACTTCCTCTCATTCTGAATTTGTCCCCTCACTTCGCTCCCCGTCTCACATTATCACCACGGAGAGGCTTAGCACAGCACGAGAGCACAGTCACAAAGCGGAACACTCAGGACACACAGCCATTGCTGTCACATGGCCTGCTTATTTTACACACACACACTGCAACAGTGTGCCCACCTGAGGGTTTTATGTGAGTGTCTGTGTGTGTGTGTACCATATCATTCATAGAGTTAGTAAACACCAGCGGAGCACAGTCTCAAAGCCTGTAATCCATATTTTTACGGAGTGATTTACAGGCATTAAGGATGTCAGACCAGTCACTCTCAATCTGCCCAAACACTCTATATGGCTACATTCACACAGCCAGTGTTGGGGATTGACCGCATTTTCTAACAGGTTTGACTGCTGCATTTTTCAGTAGCCCAGCTGTTGTAAAAATAGCTTTGCTTTTCAGGATACAAGCAACAAGCTATTTTTTTTCCGTAATACTAGTGGTGTGGCTCAGTGGCGACTGCATGCTTCAAAAATATCACAGGAAGCACAACTTCGCTAAAAATTACTCCAGTCTTCAGTGTCACATGATCCTTCAGAAATCATTCTAATATGCTGATTTACTGCTCAAGAATGTTGAAAACAGTTGTGATGCTTTATATTTTTACAGTTGTGAAATCCTTATATTCCATTACATGTTATAAGCCTGAACTGCTTGAAGGAATTCAATTAAACACTCAGTTGAATGATATTTAACACTGTAAATAAGGATTGACAACCACATTATTTAGCTGTGTGAACATAGCATGTGTTTTAGATAAAATGTCATGCATGCAGAATCATGCATTTCTTATTGGGAGGTGTTTCGATTCCAAAGCATTCTTGTGTATGTATGACGTGACTTCCTTATCAACATGCCCAAATGGATTATGGACAATGAGAAAATCAGCAGAACTCCCTGAAATGGATTTAGATTTGGTTAAATGGAAGAAAAGGCCACACTGCCCACTACAAACACCAATAAATATCAGATTTGATGACTGTGAAAATTATGTTTTCCCATATTCTAAATCCAACATGCATCTTCAATATTTAAAATGTTGGTGTTTTTTGAGGCTGTATGAACCAGTAGAGGAAGCTGGGGGACGATTTACAACAATGTGCATTTACTTTTGAATTGTAACATATTTAGATATAAGTTTAACATATACAGGATGATGATGTATGCAATGTGTTATTAGAATAAATAAATACTAATTTAATTGTCATTGCACAATATAAAAAATTATTTGGGCTTAAGATGGCCCCCTGCTTCGGGCATATTTATATATGTTTTAAGTGCAATTAATATAAATGACTAAATCAACTAAATTATTCAAAAAACAAATGAATAACCAATGACAGTTAAAGCAGAATACCAGTAAAAAAGATTAATCTGAAAGGTACATTTATTTTATGATTTACATATGGGCCTATGACTATACACTTATTTAGCTGCCCATAATTTAATTGAAGATATGTCATAATAACAACACCTTGAATTCAAACTGAATGACAACTAGCCAACATATTTAATATAATTTGGAAGGGGTGAGGGATGTCTTTGTGAATGGCTGCTGCTCCAGTTCTGTGGTTTTCTGCCGTTTTCTGTGGGCACATATTCTGTGTGGGCCTACTCATCGCCTACTGTTAAATATAACAATGCAGCAAAAGGAACAGCAGCTTGACATGGTGCCATGAATGTGCGTCAAAGCACATGAGGGTGTCAGTTGTTTGACGCATGAAAAATAAGGAAACACCAGCAAAAAAATTCATTAAAATAATTGCTTATTCTAACCATTCAAAATGATCTAATATTAATGTTGTATCATGCTAAATGCTTTTCTGCTAGGTTAAAGCAGGTCTGATCCAGCCCTGATCTAGGCTCTCCATCCTATTACAAAAAAAGCTAAGCCTAAAGGGGACTCATAAACACAATTCCAAAAATGAAAATTATTACCATCTATTCGTTTCAAACCTATATGATATTTCTTCCTGTTGAAAACAAATTCACAATTAAATAAAGTGGATGGAGACCAGAGGCAGGTCCATCAAACAACAAATGTAGTTTATGAATTATAATAATTATTAAATAATAAAAACACCAATATTATGCCACCAATGGACAATAATTGTCTGTGTTTTTCTATGCTGCTTAAGTTTCGATCGGACTACTTTGATAATTACCACATACAATTAACATCTGCAATTCAGTACCGAAGGATTTTGGACCATTTTTTATGGTAGTCCTACGTTTACAGGACAATAATGTACTTAAGAAAAGTATTCCTTTGCATTTTTCATGTACAGATGACAAAGTTTTCAAAACGATCCCTGTTCACAAGGATCTGCGAAAACTATTGTATTATGCCTGCCAGGCCAGTAGGTGGTGACGTCACTATGTAAAGAAACACTACATGCCTATAGACTGAACACATAACATGCATGC
>RJVU01062584.1:7531482-7551728 GCA_003731715.1 Anabarilius grahami | reverse complement strand
GCTTTTTTTTTTTTTTTCTATTTTCTGTAAAGTTGCTTTGGAACAATGTGTATGGTAAAAAGTTAGACAAATGAATTTGGAAGAAAATTTGCCTACTCTTGCATGAATAACCAGTCATTGTCAGAGGTAACCTTTTAAGCCAATTATGTAACTTTCAGTATCACTTTTGTGCTGCAAGCCTGCTTGTGATAAAGAAAGGCTTTCCAATTTCGTACAATTATTGATACAATCCAAATTAAGGATGCCAAACATTTTATATATGTGTAGATACACGCTGAATATGATTTGTTCCAACTGTTTACTACTGTATATTGAAAAGATTATAATACATTAGTAGTTATTAAAGATATTTTAAGTTCTGTCATGACAAATCTCGGAGTGTTTGGCATGGTAATGGGTATGACTTTATTGCTGCTGCTGCTGCTGCTGCAGAGCAAGTACGGGACTTGCTACAGCCAATACGTACACAACACACTGCTGTGAGCTAGTAAGATATGCAGCTGATGTACAATATAGCGCACATGAATTACCCTTAGCAAATCTATACAGGTGGAGCTGGGGAAGGTGGAGGGTTTCTGAAAGCACTGCTACAGCACTGACCAAGCATTTGAAGGTTGAGCAGCGAGCTTATTGGCTACTGATACAACAGGAACCAATCAGCTGTGCCCTATAGAGAATGATGTGATTGCAAGCAGGTTGAGGTAAGGACCTATCAGCCTGTGCCATCTAGAGTTTCATGACAGAACTTTGTATATATTATATCAGTGAAAGTTGTGATCCATGTATGAAAGCAAAATGATCAGCACAAAATGCTGATCAGGACATGGTGATGGAAAAACAATATGAGATGGGAGGAAAAATTATATGTCAATGTTTTACTTTCCCCGAGAAACTTTACATTCGCTCTCAAAACTTTTGAGTTCTTTGCAAGTGAATGTTAAATTTTTGGGGGAATGCAAATAAGTACTGAGTAATATTAATTAACTACATGTACTTTCTGTAGAGTTATAGTTAGGGTTTGGTTTAGGGTTAGTTACTCATAATTATGCATAATTTACTGTTATTACTATAATAAGTACATGTAGTAACGTGTAACTACGTCACCTTAAAATAAAATGTTACCTATTTTTTTCCACCACCATATCTACCACATATCAGTTTCCTTGTAAAATTTCCTTCACGGAGTACCACTGCACACAAACAGAGATCAAATACAAATGTCCAGAAAAACGTTTACACAATGTTAGCTCAGAATAAAACAAATTAGTAATGCTAGTTTGTTTCTATTTGTGGAAGCGCATATGTCAAGGTAAAACTTGAGGCCATGCCTTGGCATACTTAAAGATTTCTGCACTGTGTAAGCATAGTATTCATCAAGACATAGCAATTTGGGTCTAAAATCAGCTTCTGGGGTAAATCATCTTTGGTTTTAGCATAATGGCAGCAATTCTGCCATTTAACGAGATGATGGCATGTGATGTATGTAGACATTTACACTGGACCCAAGGCTGTTTTGGCTGCCAGTGCTGTATGCCACTGCTGGACATGGTTATGACCCTCCCTTTGGGATTACAAGCTGTTTCAGGGTTGGACTTTGGGAGATATGATCTCACTATGAGCTCCGAGGGCTCCCTGGCTCATGAAGGGGAGTGAAACAGATGGTACACTGGACCTCCAAGTTCCAACCTTCTGGTTCTCTCCTCACACCACATATGTTTCCCCCTACAGCTACAGTACATCCTGATGACGGGTTTCCCACAATCCAACATACTCATGGCATATCTGGCTCAAATGGGATAAGGAAGGACACACAAGACGTCTCCTTGGCAGGGTCCAACAATGTCATCATAGTAGAAAAAAGAAAAAGAAAAAAAAAAGAGGTTGATAAAAGTCAATGGAATGAATTCACATGGCATTTTTTGAACTTACCACAGTGGTACAGTGATGGGATCACATGGTAATATGCAGGGTTGCAAAAGAATAGATATAATAAATTCAAAATTGAAGATGAATAACTATATTCAGCCCACTTACATTTTGAATAAAGCATAATTATAAAGCTATCTATCTCAGACAAAATTTTTACAATACTTTAAGTACTTCTCTCATATTGTCCAAAAAATAAAGCAGACGTGAAAGTAAAAAAAAATAAAAAATCTCATGTCAATCAAGTGAGAAACATTGTTTCTGTGCATTGTCACTCACTTTGTGTTTCCTGCACTGTGGTCACAGTTTGAAAAAGACAGCGTAACGCAAATAAGAAAACATGCTGTTCTACTGAACTGTCCTCATGGATTGCATGCAAAAACAATGCAAAATTCACAAACAAATAACTCATATGAGCCAGTTCTTTTTAGAGAATTCGAAACACAACCAGTGAAATCAGATTCATGAACAAATAACTTATGAGCGGTTCTTTTTAGTGAATCAAAAACATACCACACAACCAGCGAAGTCTAATGATATTACAGTTAATTCTTACAGTATGGTTCTTTTTTAGCAGATCAGAAACATATGCACAACTAATGTGTAATTCAATTAATATACAAATTAATCTATAATTAATAATTCAAAAAGACTCACAAAGTACCAGTTTGACTCAGTCTGACGAATACTTCACTGAATGAACTCAGTTTGGTTACTGAAAGAACATCTGACTGAAATATTTGTAAGTTAACTGGTAATATGATGGTAGGACTTACATACGCATACCATTCATGTACTTTATAACATCAAAACCAAAGTAATACAATAACACTTTTTGTTAGTGTTGTCTGCACTGACAGATGTATCTAAAAAGCTACAATGACTCAAAAAAGTTTGAGTCACAAGCAAATGTAAAAAAATAAAAAAATAAATACATTTTTAAAAAATGCAGGTGTTCATTAGTACATGCCAGATGTTGTTTAAAGCATGTATGTGTTGGTGAGTCTCTCTGACGTAATGTGTCAGATGGTAAAATCTGCCATCGATGAGTCACATTATTTGTCCATTTTCCATAACCTGTCAAAGTGTGTGTCATTTCAATGCACCATCTGATAATGTGCAGAAACTATTTTGAGCTTTGGCTCTTGTTATATTATGCTACACTTTAAGCATTACCAGATAAAGTCGTCCTCTGGAATCGCTTTATGAAAGTAATAACCAGTGATGTATACCACATAAACACAGAAACGCAGTGTGCAGTAGCCCTATCTATAAAACAGATAGTTGGCTGTGCAGGTATTGAATCTCAGATCTCCTGTAATCTCATCTATAATCAAAGCCAGAAAATGTCTTTTTGAGATCATATCTGATCTGGCTTCACATGCATGCTCAAATCCCCAGGATTGTGGAAGTGCTATCGCTCGATATTTAAAAAGTCATATTCATTGTAGTTTACATTCAATAAGCCCATATATATCAAGGTGATAAAGAATGTGGTTAAACAGAAAGGGGGTGGGGGGTGGGGTGAAATCAATTCACAGAAAAGTAAACTTCAGCATCTGGATGCCCTTGTCAATGCCTCCTGGAACAAATAAAGTTACAGAGCAGAACCAGGAACTAATCTCATTAATGGCTGCCATTTGTGAGTGATTAAGGCCTGTCCTCATGCAATGGCACACTGGACATAAAGTTCTTAGAGGTTAATAACCAGTTACAATCAATTACTCAGCTAATATGATACAATCAATGGGTTCCTCTAATCACATGAGGTGACAAAATGGAGCCGATGACTATCAAATCTGGGATATCTGAGGCATAACAGGCCAAGGTGAATGCAGCATTGTCTGCAAGGGAATAATAAGGAGTTTGTACTAACACAGGGTTGATAAAACAACAAGATCTGAATCTTAACCTCATACTGTGGGCTGACATCACAAGAAAGGTTCAAATGACATTTCATCTGCTTAGAGACTGTGCACAAACTATCTGTAGTATATTTTGTAGTTTTAGAATGAACATATATCTAATTAACCATATGCTTTTCAGTTGGGTTGCAGAAGGAAAAACCTGATTCATTTCATCTCCATATTAATTTCACATGATGTTGAAGCCATCAGACAAAGTAAATTCAAACTTCAACTTCATTAAAAATTCATTGAGTCATATAGCCAAAATCCAGGTAAGAAATACACTGAATCCTAAAGAAAAAGATCCACCATTCAGAGAATCTTAGGAAAACAAATCAGGATGAAAGAACTGGATGAAGTGACCGCCCACTCCCATGAAGCTTTGTGAATGTCATAATCAAGCCGGTCTCTCTACACTCTCAAACTACTTATGCCACTTTTTTTTTTTTTAGCAAGGATGCTTTAAAATGATCAAAAGTGACAGTAAAGATATTTAGAATGTTGCAAATTTGTATATTTCAAATGAATGCTGTTTTTTTTAAATTATCACAGTTCCCTCAAATATATTAAGAAGCACAAATGTTTTCAACAATGATAATAAGAAATATTTCTTGAGAATCAAATCAGCATATTAGAATGATTTCTGAATTATCATGTGACACTGAAGATTGGAGAAATGATGCTGAAAATTCAGCTTTGCCATCTAAAGAAATCTACGGAGCCCCGCACATGACATGCAAGAAAAAAAATTCAATCGTGCCCACGATTTACTATTTCGCATGCGCATGATTTATGAATCGAGGGAAGGAAATAGTAAATTGTGCGCACGTTTTAGTAAATCGAGGGAACAAATTAATAAATCGTGCGCACCATTACATTTTTTTTTCTTGCATGTCATGTCTGGGGTTCCGTAGAAATCACATTTAAAAAAAAATTTTAATAAAAAAAACAGTTGCTTTAAATTATTTAATTATTTAAAATTCATTATTTAAATTATTTAAATATTTCACAATTTCATTGTTTTTACTGTATTTTTAATCAAATAAATTCAGCTTTGGTGACATAAGAAACTTCTTTCAAAAATATTAAGAATTTTACAGACCTCAAACTTTTAATTTGGTAGTGATATATATATATGGGTTAATGATGTGACAGGTCATTTTTTTGGTCCAAAGGCCTTAATAATAATAAAAAACAAAGATATGACATCCAAAGTATGTAAGGTAGTACAACAAGATCACTTTTATTGATTCCAAAAGGTTGTAATTATATTTTGCCACATATAAAGCTATTTTAAAGATTTTGAGGTGTCAAAAGGTCATTCGGTTTAACCGTCCAAAGGCCAATACAGCCATTTCATTTGTGATTAAAATATCTTAAAATGTAATAAATGTATATATTTTTTATTCTGCCATTATTTTATAACATCATATTTCAACATAGTGCAAAATGGTATTAAAATTAAGTGTAGATGTCATTGCTTTGTAATGAGAAAGAATGCCCGGAAAAATTAATTTCATTGATGTCATTCGGAGTAACCAATATAAAGGGACGATTTTGGATCAAGTCATGTGGTCAATATCATGTGACAGGATGTGACATCATTCAGACACCTGCATAGGACCACATGGTTGTGAAGCAAAGTAACTAATTCTCTCTTAACTATTTAAAAAATGCATGTTTTCACTTGCTCATACGCATGTCCCGAAACATCAGGTCATTCGGTACAACCGCTATAAAACATGGAAAATGTTGTAATATTTTTAAAACTTGTACTAAATATAAAATGTTTGATTGTCATTTCACTAGCTATCAAGCTGACTAGCAAGCTAGCTAGATATCAGCCTGTTAGCATTGTTTGAAAATATCCAATTTTGGTATAACCAAAAGTGTCATTCGGTAAAACTGAAATTTTGGTTAAACCAAATAACTTTTTTGATGACAAATTTTGTCCATCTTGTAAAAAAAATTACAAAAGCAGTGTTAACTGATTATAAAAACCACATAATCTCATTGTTAACACTTAATAAAATTTCAAAATTAATTATATTTCCATTATGTTTTTTTACACTTTAAAAAACCTTCTTCATCAATGACCCATATTTATAAATAAGTTTGAGAGTGTAGGGAGATATATATTTATATATCAATAAATGTAATATATAGTTTTTATATTAATTGAATGATCTGTCTCCACAAGTGAAAAATGTTAAAGCCAAAATAACCCTGCTTCAGACCAGACCAGTTCCACATATGTCTCATACCTTATATTTAAGCACTTTTTATTGCAATAACTATTAGTTTAATTAAACCTAACCCTTGTCCACTCATTACTTGCACATCTCCAAAGCACAGGGCTTGTTATCTTGTTGGGTGAAACCTCTTGTCTGCAGGGGTACACATATTAAATCGCAGCTTGGCTCTTTTCCAACCGGCTGCTATAATGCAGTCCAATTACGCAGATTTCGAGTTACTTACTTATGCAATCAAGTAATTACAACCCAATCTCACCCGAGTCGCAAGCACAACATAATCTTTAGATTGGCAGGGAAATTATGTCCAACGATGCACCATTTTTCGAGATGTGACAATTGCCTTCTTAATTATGATGCCATTGTGTCAACTTGCTTTCTCAACCTAATCAAAAGAGAGTGTAATCATGAAAGTGGTCCTGAGATGTGGACCATGATGTTGTAATTGCATTTTAATCATACTGGTGTAGGGAACATGGGTTCTTGCTATCTCATCAGTTTCTTAAAATTGAAGTCAGAGAGAGATGTCTGGCAGCTTCGGGAACTAAAAGGGGCCTCAAGGTTTGCTTTAAAACCCATGTAGGACTTTGTGAACTGTCTTGGCCTGACAGCAAGGCCAGAACAGTTTTGTTTGATAAGGTGAAGTGGGGAAATAGAGCAACGTGACGAGGATAAGAATTAATTTATTTTCCCAGAATGCACTGCTGTTTTATAGTATTCTATCTTTCTCTTGAACTAAAAATACTTGCTTTAATTAATGAGATTGTATGATGTGATCCATCCTACTTGAACAAATGTGATCTATACCGAGGTAAACTGACTTATTTTGCAATTAGTCTTATCAGCAGGGGCGTAGGAACCATCTGAAAAGGGGGGAGGGGGGATGCTTTATAAATCTCATCAAACCTCTCATGACAAGGTTTTTAATCACTATACTTCCAATGGATACACCTTTATGAGATACCATATTAATCTGTATTATGAATTCAAATTCATAAATTCATATGAATTAAAATTTACTGAAACTGCAGCACAGAGGACAACAATTAGCAGACCAGACCCCAGATTGGTCTGAGACTGTCTGGACCGTGCACCATTTCTCATTTAGTATAATTGTAAACAAACTACAGCAACAGAAAACAAGAGGTCTGAGTGTTGCATATTCTATATCTATTTATTTTCTGTTACAATAGAACCAGTTCTTCTTTAAACATGAGAACAATGTTTTTTCATGCTACCTGGCTACAGTGTCGGTTAGGGCTGCACAATGAATCGAATTTCTATTTGCGATTACAGATGCCACGATTTCATAATTGCTAAAAGGCGCGATTACAAGGAAAAATATCCACTTACATTATTCTGTGTGTTTAAGAGGTGTGTTTAGAGCATGTTACATTGCGAGAGGCGAATCACGACTACCTCAGAATGTAAAAGGTCTAACCTAACACAAAAGGAGCTACCAGTGACGTAGGTGTACGCCGATATGTTGAACGCACGCGAAACACCAGCACCAGGCACTTTTAAAAAGCCGTGTACAAAGCCTATATATTTACTCAAACATGAAAAACAATGATAGGACCTCTCATCCTTATGCTAAGGAGAAAATCCAGCGTGACTTTGAGCAGACCAAGCAAAACATGATTATGTATTTCTGCTAAGCTAGCGAAATTGGGCTTCAACCAACTACACGGCAAAAGCTAAAACTTTTCATATACTGTCTACTTTCCACAATCCTTATCCATTACACATGAGCAATTTTATTTAAGAATTATTATTAAACATTTCCTTAAAATGAACAAAATTATATACATATAATATGTAATATAAATACGATTTGGAATCGGTAAAAAGCTTTAAAAATGACTACATGTGAGCTTACATATCCGAGTCTCTGTATACTATCAACTACATAAACTAACTTCACAGCTTTCACTTGCACTGATAGCAAGATATTTTCTTCTTGCTGTGTAAATTCATTTATGAATATTGTATTCTTCAATCTCTTAATCTTCGGCTGAAGAGAGAAAATAATTTTGCTGATTCTCTCGCGAGAAGTGAATCGCAGTTCTGCATGTTTCAAGGCATGTAGACCCTGGTCTCTGGTCTACTGATTAAAATCATCTTTAGTTTATCTGTAACATAGTTGTAACAATATTATATATAAAGGAAATACCAATACTAATGGGTTTCTTTTGACAAAAAATTACTAGAGAATAACTTACACATTAAAAAAAAATTCCTTAACGACCAAGTCCACTGTTATGATTGTTCATTATAAAAGACATTTGCTGGGATGGGCGTTCATGATGGACAATCATAATGTCGCTTCTGATCTGTGTTTGTGTTTTGCTTTAGTTGGACTTTGAGTTAGATTTGCACTGTTCTCAGTTCAGTTTCACGTGTTTTCTTTGTTCAAGCTCATCTGTCGCCATGGTTTTTGATTTGCCCTCATGTGTCTCACCTGTGTCTTGTTAATTACCTTGTTTAGTCCCAGTGTTTCTGTGTATATATAGCCCTCAGTTTCAGTTGCCCTGTCCATTAGTAGATGTTAGTGGTTGTTCTGTGTTTTTTGAGAAGTTCAGTTTTTGTTATTTTGATTTTGTTAATAAATTAGACTGCTGCACATAGATTCTGCTTTTCATCCTCGCCATGACTTAAGCTTTTTGACAATTATGATTATAAAAATGCATTGTTTCTACAGATATTGTTTCTACAGATATTGTCTCTACTGTCTTGTTTCTGTCTGAAGTTTACTTTCAGCCAGCGGTAACTACATTATGTGATTTTCACCCCAAATAGTTTGGTGATAGGCAGAGTTTGGTAGAGAAGCATTAGCCACGTGGGCAAGCAAAATACAATAAAAAAATAAATTACCAGGGGTCTAAAACTTTCAAACATCAAGGCTTTGTCAAGCCAAAATTTAACATTTGTCTTTACGAACTTTGCTTTTCTGTATAGAAATTGTATATTAAGTGAGGTTAAATGAACTTTGAATTTCAAAACTTTGAACTTCCTTACACTCAAATTCAAATTGCAATTCTTGTTTGCCATTTCAATTCAAATTCGATCCAAAGTCAGTAATTGATTTAATTTAAAAGGCATTCTCAATTATTTTCTGAAAGCCACAAAACTCTGTAAAGTGTGTAAAATAAAGTATAGGCATAATCATGTGCATGTTCACAACACACATTGTGAACAAAGATCAGTTTACATGTCCAACACTGCAAAACAAAAGATACCCAAAAGAAAAACAATGGCTTATTATGCCAAATCTACTTAACGGAATGGTCAGCTGAACAGTAATCAAATGATTCAACCTCAATTCAATTTGATTGGCCAGCAGAAGAAGACGAGACATACATAACAGCTCTCCAAAACAATCTAGCTCCTTACAAAGCCATGATAAACCAAATAACACAACTCAATATTAACACAGAAATTAATAAATAGTCTTCAGCCCACATAACAGATGGGACACTATGTTTATAATTTAATACATCACATGCAATTATCCCAACACACACTGTTCTTTCTGAATGCCACGGTAACAAGAGAGCATCCTTTCAGGCCTACCCTCCCCCTTCCTCTCACCTTCTCTCCATCCTTAAACAATGACCTCCGCCTGACATAATCTCAGCAAAAAAGAACAATCCATTTAACCAGAGCAAAAACTGAACAAGGGTAATTTTCATACATTACCCTTTTTTTTCTTGAGAGAGCACTTAGCCTTAGCACTCACACCAGATGCAGGAGAACCTCTCAGATTCAAGCCCGGCTAACAACATCACATGACTCTGTACCATCTGCTCCTTGCTTATAATCATGTGACCTGAATGAAAATGGATTATGGGATATGTAGTTTGATCTTGAGAATGCATTAAAAATGTTAAATTGTGATATAGATTTAATCATTTATATAAATTCATAGAAAATGTGAAAATGTTGTGAAAAAAGCATATGGATACATTAATTAAAACTGCAGGATAAATATTATAATTATTATAAATAATTATAAATAAAAATAAAATAATTTTGTTTACAATTATGTGATTTTTGAAACAAATTTAAATTATTTGCAATAGTTTTTTCTTCATTTTTTTCAGTTTGCATAGTAGAATCTAAATCATTAAAATTCATTTTTAATGTGGGCTCACTGGAAATAAATAAAAGACGAGGATTAAGTGGAAGAAAAGACTGAACTGAGAAAACGACCTCTGGATCGGGCAAAGAGAGTGGCCGTTAATATTACATTAGCCTTTATCTGTGTGTGGATGTGTGGGGGGTTGGTGGGTCAGCAAACACCTCTGGGTTAAAGGAGGGTACAGACCTGACAGACAGCCCACTGTCCTCCTGCTACACACGCACATTTCTCCTAGAAAGTGGATGGAATTGTTAAATAAAGAGCCTCTGAGAGGGGCTGTACACAGAGAAACTGAATTGAGTGAAACAGGATGTCACTCCCGCCACCCCTTGACCTTCACACACTCACACCGTCTGCATATGCAATGCATGTCAACCACAAGCCCGGATCTAGGACAGTGCCAGGACCACCGGCCAAATGAGACACTGAGAATTCATCATCAACAGAAAGGAACCGGCATTAATTCATGAAATACAGCCAATGAAGAGGCAACTCCTCTACTTCACTGTGATTAGCTGAACATCCTGTCAGTTAAAAATCATGTTTGCAACCAAATGAATAAAATCAGTAGAAACTGGTGGAAATGGACAGCCTAATAGCATAGTAAACAACTCACTTAGACATCATTACTGTCGGTCACATCCAAATGGAAATGAAATGGACATAATAATCTGTAAGAGAGCTGGTTTTTAATAACCACTCAGCTCTGTACATTAAAGGCCCAGTGCCGTCATGACACCTGTAGTGTTTACAGGAGATTTTTTTTTTTTTTTTAAATATCCATAAAGGACATCACATTCAGATCCCTCATGTTACTGTATCCTACGGTCAATTGCTTTTACCGTTTCAGGTAACGCTTTAGATTACAGCCCGGAAAGTACTGCATAATTACAACGAATTTACAGCGTAACTTTCGATAATTATATTGTACCTATAAAGTTAGTATGTGTAAGTATAGGGGAACAATATGTACAATTTTGGGAATAAAGGGGTAACAACTAGGAAAGTAACAAATTTTTTATACTGTAAGTATTTTAGAACTAAGGGGTACTTATACTGTTATGATAGACAACAATCTTACGTTTGGGAGCAATTTAGCAAGAAACTGCACTGATAAAGTTAAGTAGATAGAACTATTGCAATCTTTATTAATACATTAAGCACATTGTAATGAGCAACGTGAAGCTTTCATGACGTTTTCGCGGGAGATTCATGTGAAAGTCGCGCGAGCACTGCCGTCTCTGTTATTCTGTCATGTTTCTTTCTCATTATCATTATCTGTTATTCTGTGTATTTAGTTGTGAGCATTAATACAAAAAAATATAATAAAAAAAACTGACGACATCCGACATCCTCGTGACTTTTCGCTTGAGTCTCTCGGCACGCTTACGTCACGCTTCATGTTACATCAAGCATGAACTCTCAACCCTCATGCACGCGCAGGAGACAGTTGGTCGAAAGTTTAACATTTTAAAATATTTGGTATTTTTCTGACAAACACGTATCGTTCCACTTCGGAAGACATTGATTCATCCATTGGGGTCGTGTGGATTACTGTAGTTATTGCTGTTTGTGCTGTTTAATGTTTTGACCTTTAGGGACACGTGAGCTTGCATTATAAAGCGTTCCCAGATGATTTATTTTTTTCCTAAAAACCTTTTTGTGTTCATCTTAAGAAGGAAAGTCGTATACATCTCAGATGGCATAAGGGTAAAAGATGAGTAAACGAGCACATTTCCGGGTGTACTGTTTTTTTTTAAAATACAGAATAGCAAATGGGATTCCCTCTTAAGATTCATCAGTGGAAAGAAAGAAAAAGAGGAACAAGAGGAACAAGAGGAGGAGGTAGTCAAGCAAGAGAAACAAATGAGAAGTGCTGTAACTTTAAATCTGTTTTGAAATAAAGTTGTTTTTCAAACAAAGGTTTCCATGTGATATCAGATTGTTTGCATTTTTTTTATTATTATTACTTACCCTGTAACTACATGAAACAAGAGTGTAACAAGCACCACTTTAATTTACGGCCCGTAATGTCATATTTACCCTGTAACTACATGAAACAAAAGCATATTTCCCCATGTATTAATAAAGATTGCAATAGTTCTTTTTACTTTCCTTAACTTTATCAGTGCAGTTTCTTGCTAAATTTCTCCCAAACCTAAGATTGTTGTCTATCATAACAGTATAAGTACCCCTTAGTTCTAAAATATTTTACAGTATAAATAATTTGATATTTTCCTTGTTGCTACCCCTTTATTCCTTTACATATTACATATTGTTCCCCTATACTTACACGTACTTACTGTATAAGTACACTATAATTATTGAAAGTTACGCTATAAATTCGTGGTAATTACGCAGTACTTTCCGGGCTGTAATCTAAAGCGTTACCCAAAATATGCTTTCTACGATATTATTAGTCGTATATTTAGTATAGTGTGTATATACCTGTATATTATATTGTGGCGACCAGGGCGGGCGAGAGCCTTGAGGGAACGGCGCGAGGCCGGTGGCGCGAGAGTTAACGAGCTACACCTGGGAGGCGCGCCGGCCTCGAGTCTCTCACGGAGGAGCTCCGGGAGCATAAAAGGAGGAGCGAGGACAGTGAAGGACGAGAGAGGACCAGGCCTGGACTTTATTTTATGTTTTATTATGTTTGTGGCCGGCAGACGTCCGCAAGGGTCTGCCGGCATTACTTTCGTTTTGTTGGTTTATTTATATATTAAAACTTTGTTTGATGTTCGCCGGTTCCCGCCTCTTTCTTCCCACATATACAAACTGTGTTATATATATATATATATATATATATATACATACACACACACACACACACACACACACACACACAGACAGTGTTGGGAAGATTACTTTGGAAATGTAATACGTTACAGATGTTACCATATTTAAAATGTAAAAAGTATTGTAACTATTTCAATTACTTTATTAAAGTAACTTATTACATTTGATTACTTTTCTAATTTCCAGCACTGGAACGCAATTTTATCACTCACCATGGTGGCAACACTTAGACAGATTGTAGCCTAAAGCTTTCAGTGGCAATGTGGATTGATGTATTTGGCAGATGTGGTGCACCGCAAATCAAACAAGAGAACCAATCAAAAGCAATTGTCATGACTTCGGTCTGATTTGCCAAGTCTTGTTGTCTTGTCTCTGTGTCTGCGTGCTTTGTCTTTTAGCTCATCAGTTTTGTTTTGACAGCTCTCCATGTGCTCTGCTGTCAGTGTGGCGTTTTCCCCTCCCACTCGTTATCCTATCTTCATTTGTGTTCTCTGTCACACCTGTTGCCACTTNGTTTGCTAAATGCTCAAATGCTGTTTCATATACCAGAGAGGGAACTGAAACATGAATTTACTTTGGATTAAAAAAAATATACATATATATATATATAATTTCGGAAGCTCACCACATGCCAGCTATCTATTGTTTCTCATTTGGTTTTGATGTCTGACAGGTGGGCCTGTGTGATACAGATTCCGAGGTCACTGCTAAGGAGGTAGATGTGGCCTTTGTGTTTCCTTACCCTGACTGTGGGAGAGCTGTGGTGATAGGACATGAAATGAACCAGCATGCAACAGTCTCCAGACTGAATTATAGATGCCGCCCATCTGCTGACAGAGGAGCAGTCTGTCAGGCCTCCTCAGTGTCACCACTCTGGGGGCTCAGAGATCCTGGCCCGTTCATTCTCACCTCCTGCTGAAATAAGAGAATCACCTCTTGACCTGAAGCAGTAAGAATGGTATAGGAGCAGTGACATAATTAACAATCACAGCAACTAATTACTAAATTCTCAGTTGATGGTCATTATATTTACAAATAATTCACAATATTAATTATATAGTAATTTGGGGGAAAAACACAGCAGAATGTAAACAATTTTTAGTTTAATATTTAAAGGCATATGCATGTACATGCTTCACAATTTTGTGTCATTATGACCCAGAAATGTATTACGCTTCAAGGTAAAAAGCTTTCTAATTATATAATTATTGCATTTCTACTCCAATCTGTTTGCCAAGATCATTTAGATGTTGGCTAAAACTTTCCATTTTGCTTTAGTACATGAACTCAGAACGTGTTTCTGGGTCAAAGTGACTCTGCAAAATTATATGAAATTGACTGCAAATTACTCACATTTGAGACTTCTATAAAAGAAGAATCAAACTCAGCTTAGCTGATCTGAAAATAATAAAAATAAAAACAAATCCTTTTTTATCTGCTTTCATTCCACACAGTAGAACCCACTAAATTATAACATAACATAAATTATAGCAGTNATAATATATGTAATATTATTAAATATAATAAATAAAAATATAATAATTAAATATAATAATAATAATAAATTATTAATAAAGTCTTTATTTTACTGAAAACCTGAACGAAGACCTGTGAAGTGTGCCTGTGTGTAGTTGATAACGGTTTTTATTTTAATATTAAATATAAAGAAATGTATGGAGGAAATATCAAGATTACATTAAGATGGTCCTCACTGCAGAACACGAGATCCAGGGAGTGAGGTTGGATCCAGATCCAACTCCTCCCAATTTACATATCCCTAAACCTACCCCTCTCCACCTCCTGGATCTCGTGTTCTGCAGTGAGGGACTACTGGCCTATTTGGGTGTGGGCAAAAACACTGCATTTTTGTGTGTCCCTTTAAATGCAAATGAGCTGCTGCTCCAGAAGAGGGTGGAGCTTTAACAGCTCGTAATTCGATTGCTCAACAACAAAGCTGGAGAATCTCAGTAGCAGTGTTCAGCTTTACATTGTTCAAACTGGAGTTGAACACTGATGGAGAGACTCAGAAAGTTACAACTTATAGAATGCAACATTTCTGAATGGTTAGTGGATACATTTATGTAGTTGCTGTGGAGTTGATTTAACTCATTGACTAGCTTGTGCCATCATGTTAATCCTTTATGCAAATCCAGCTTTGAATTGACCCTTGTTTGTGAAGCAAACAAGGCGTAAAATGATGGCATGGTAACAGCACTCTACTACAGCAACACTTCCTCTTCTCTAAAGCAGCCCAACATGGCCTAACCCCCTTTTTTGCGTGTTCCAGGGGGCAGGGTTTATGTAAATATTAGGGTTAGTGAGGTCACTAACCTGGGAAGAAGCTCTTTGTAGTTCCTACCAGCCGTTTGTTGTAGTCCTTAAACAGAGAATTCTTTAAAAGAAAGTATCTCCTTTTGCAACCTTGAGCATCATAACTTTGCAGACATTGTTTATGCTCTAACAGCAACATTACACACTAACTAAAGTTTAAAAAAGTAAAATCATAATCAACCACCCCTTTAAGATGTATTCAGTAGCCCTGCAACATTTCTTGCATTTAACTACTGAATGTATCTGAATGCCTGTTTGTTTTTTCCCCAGGTGATTTTTACATTTCCCACAAAATGCAAACCCCTTTTAAACTATAATTTGTATTTCAGCGATCAATAGTGACTTGGACTCCTGCTTGACCATTCATTAATGAATAACTCACACAGCCCTGTCCAAAACCAAAAAGCAAAACGGCCCTCAGTCAATGTCCTTTGACAAAATCATTAGGAATCAAAAGTCTAATAGGGCAGAAACAGAGGGGGACGCATTATGACAGACAGTAAATAAGTGCAAACTAGCATTAACATGCAGGGTTTAATTTCCACTGTAGTTGCAGGGTGTTTGTGAATAATATAAATGTGAATAATATTTTCACACTTAAAAATTGCCTTTCTATTGTGTGTAGCCCTTAGCACCTTGCTAAATCTGTAACCTCACAAATATTTATTAAGTAAAAATGACCACTTTTGTATGCACATGAGCCATTTACAAGCAGGCGCCAAACCCTCCAGCATTATCTTGCTGAATGAGAGCTCATATTACCACACATCAGACCAATCTCCCCTGTTTCAGGACTCAAACCTGGCTGGTCCCCATTGAGTATCACACACACCCAGCTGGTTTATTTCCATCTGAACATGAACATACAGTAAACCCCTCTCACTTACACTATAGTTTAATATATTCTCCTTTCAAACTGTTACAACAATTTTAGCCTCATGTGCCCTGACACTAGCTGTCATTAAGAGAATATAAAAATTATATTTCATTTCACAAATACAGTGCCAAGTTCTTAGCAGAAATCCTCTAAGTGTGCTTCTCTGCCATCCCAGACTAAACAGAGTTTTAATTCGTAACAGAGACGTGGTCTCTGAGGTAGGATGGGAGGGTGGGAGTGGGTTGTACAGCTGGATTCATTTTATTACCCATGCACAGTTATCTGGCCCTGATAATAATACATAATAAAGTGCATGTAATGAAATGTAATGATGCATAGTTTGCTCTGAAAAATGAGCGGAACAAACCAGAACCTATTATCACTCACCCCTGACAATGGGCACCTGGGTTTGGACCTGTAAATCTGCCAAGAAGTCTGACAGGATATAATGCAACCCACACATACTCACTTAAGCCCAAATCAGAAAAATGAGAGCTTTATTTATTCTCTTTTTATGGGAGAATAATTCAAGGTGAGAAATAAAATATATTGCAATACATTTAGTAGCTTAGCTCATAACTGAAGGTTGTAGGTTTGAATCCCACACCAGATCTACTTGAGCAAAGCAAAATGGCAACATTTTTGTGACAGCCAACATTTAAATGATTATAACAATTCACACTTGCAAATGATCGGATAGAGTAAAAGAGTATGCGTATTTGGCGTACTATCCGAGGGGAGGGCTCTGAGCTCAGAATTTGGCCCGAACCCAGTGTTCTCCCCCATATCCCTGGCGGAAGCAGCCGAGAGTGAGGAGTCGGGGTGTAGAAAACTGTATGTAGAAAACTGTCGAGAAACACAGGTGAGTCGACTATGTACACAAGGCTTTGTTACGTCAAAACTGTTTCAAAACGTTTCAAAATGTTAATGTTTCGCCACAAGCTCTCCATAAAACAAACAAGCCCTACAATTTAATAAAATAACAAATTATACAGACACTTCGTATTTAATGGTATTAGATGATTTGTTAACTGCATTTAATAGATTACACTTTCATTAAACATTCGAAATTGGTTTGTAAAAGGTGTTTTATGAGTGACATTTTGAGCTCTTCGAAAGAGTGAATCATTTTGTGAACCAATTGGCTTAATTTGTTCAAAGTTTAAAAAAAAACAACTTATATCATTACATTAGAATATATATACAGCGCCAAGCCAGCACTACATTTTAGGGCAAAAGAAATTATGAGCATGCAACGCCGTAGTTATGTTGTCAATTAGTAAGTCATGAAATCTCCAATAAATTATGTAACTGGTACATTGTGTGTTAGCTGGGAAGGAATTGCATGCATAGGATATGATGTTCATTCTATTAATCAGGATCAGCGTTCTTATGTTTTATTAACAGTTCATGCTAGTATTGTGTATTTACCTTGGTAACTGTAGTTTCCGTAACCTTAATCCAAAATACCACTTTAATTTTACTTTGTGCTATTTTCTATATTTTTGATGACTGTAGTGGCTCATACCAACTTACTAATTTTAATGTATTATGAAAAACTATAGGATGAATAGGGGATAGGATCAAAATTGTTTAACTTGTGTTAGTGATATTGTTACAATTTATGTGTATGTTAGTTCACTTAAAAATGAAATAAGCCCAAGCTTTCCTCACCCTCACCCTTGTTGGGATTGTTAGGATAGATCATATACATCCTAGGTGTATATGACTTTCTTCTTTCTAATGAACACAATTTGAGTTATATTAATAAATATCCTGATGCATCCAAGCTTTATAATGGCAGCAAATGGGAAGCAACGAATATGAAGCTGAAGAAAGTGCATTCATCCATCATAAATGTACTTCACACGGCTACGGGGGATTAATAAAGTCCTTCTGAAGTGAAGCAATGCATTTGTGTAAGAAAAATATCCATATTTAACAAGTTATGAAGTAAAATATCTACAGTAACTTCCGCCAGACTGCCTTACATATTCAACGTCGCGTCAGTTACGTGTTTTTTGTAAGTTGAATAAGGAAGGTGTAGGACGCAGCGTAAGCATTTTGAACTGTGAAAGGCGTTACACATTCCTCCTAAACTGAATATGGAAAGCGGTCTGGCCTACTTGTTTGTGTCAACCATTTTGGAGAAATTCTTGGTTGAAATTTCAAAAAATTTGTGTTGCGGCTTCATGACCATGTAAAAATGGTGGGTCTCAGATCAGTTGAGAACCACTGTTCTAGAGAGTAATCAGATCAATTTGATCCTTTTCGCAAAGCATGCTGGGTAACCATTAGTGCCCTCTCTATACAGTTCCTTTAAATAAAGTATGGATAAAACTCAGGAACTCAGCAATCACTGTAGGCACCGTCTGGGCAGAGAGATGAAAACAAAGATAAAGATAATCTTAATGAGTTTTAGCCGTGAGAATCGAGGAGATTTTGTTCCAACGGTATAACATCTTAAACATTGTTAGGATAGTTCTAAAGCGGCTTTTATAATCCAGTCGCCTCTGGCAGCACGTAACGTTCGCTTTAACTGCACCCTATGGACAATGTCTCCTTATTGGGTTTAAAGTTTCAATAAGCAACCAGGTCAGGCGCTCCCACCGGCTGCTATTACACATTGTGATTTCCTTCAAAGAATGCTGACACAATTAAGAAATGGGGGGAAGGAATTAGATGACATTAATTAAAAGGACTGAAATGAAATCGGCACCAGTCTATTCTGTGAGCTGCCAACAGTGGTGCGGTGATTTACATGAATTGTGGACTTAAGCGTTTCTGTGAGGAGCCGGCTGAAAGGTTAATGCCGAGGTCCCCGTCTTCCACTCACATCCTGCGGAGAGAAGCATGTCTGCCGCTCGGCAGTCTGGGATATTGTTTCTGTGGGTGAAAGATAATGGATTAGGTCCAGCAAGAGGCCAAGAGGGAATTTTGTGGAGAGATGAATGAGGTGACACGAGGCAGTTCGAGGTGGCGGTAAAAATATTTTGTGATTCCACGTGAGGTGGAGGAGTGTGCGTGGATTGTTTTTCTATTTGACTTCACTTTTAAACGGCAGACTTTGTCATGGTTAAGATTTAATAATACTGTTCTTAGCTTCCTACTTCCGTTAAGTGAATGAAAATGAAAACTTAATGAATCCCGCATGCTCTTTGAGAGTTCTGATAATAAAGGAGTGAGATGCTTTGCCTGAGCGTTTATTCTTATTGATGTTGCACTGAAACTGCTCAAATCACATGCCACATATCGCATTATCATTTCTCACCAAGACACAGATGCATAGAAAACCTCTTACGGGGGCACATTTTCCTCAAACCTCCTCAGCAAATACACAGACCGGACTATGAGAAGAAGCTCAGCACATTTATGGAATGTTACTAAAACGCTTTTTACGAAGAAGGCCATCTTTTCCCACTTATGCCATAACAACATTTGCATCTGAGTCAGCACTCTGAGCACTTCCACGCTTGCGTTTTGAAATTAGGGGTGCGTATATCACTTAAGAAGTGCCTTTAGCATATATTTTTGTGTTCCACATACACACTTGCGCTCATACGGCTACAAACATGTGTATTTCAAAGCAAGGGCACGGAGGAAGTGGAAAGAGATTTGAGTTGGAATTGCAAATGTGAACAGCAGGAGCTTGGTGTAATCCAAAAGACTTTATTCATTGGGAACGCCGGCTGGGTATTGGCACTGGCACACTGTTTGTAATTTTCAGCTTTTCGGCGTCGACTACATTCAGTCCTCGCTCTGCGTGAGCACTCAAAGCGACAATGAAAAGTTAAATTACCTCTGGATAAATTTTAAGGTTGAAATAATGGCCCGGGACTGCATGCTCGGATGTTCACCTGGACGTGATAGTCGTCCCGCTGTCCATCTTCAATGTCTCTCGTGTTTGCACCTTGTTGTTATGGTGCTGCGCGTGTCACACACATCACACGTGACAGATCACATTCTTGGCAAAGCATTTAAAGCTGTATAAAATATTAAAAGGGGGGGGGGGG
>RJVU01062584.1:7506378-7521622 GCA_003731715.1 Anabarilius grahami | reverse complement strand
GATCATGATGTTTTATTATTTACTTTAAATTAATATTATTTTTTAACCATTAATATTAATAATAATATCATATCACAAAATTAATATCTAAATATTATTTAAGTATTATTTGAATAAATGATTAAATATGCATTTAAAGTAGTATATTCATTAAGTATTCATTAATGTCGTCATGAAACAGAAGTTGTGATATTTTTTCTTTCTTATTGTGATGTATATCAAAGTGGAATTATTAACTCGATAAAGAAAAAATGTAGGGAGGGACTTGATTTTGTCCATCAGGAATTGATTGGATCATTGTTGTTTACTATTGTTGTGATCTCATGTGAGTGACAGGTTGTCCCACCCTCTCGCCAGTAAACATGTCATAAGAAAAGAGATCTTGTTGCAAGAGACCCGTTTACTATGAGATAATGTGGCGGTGTTGCAATTTCATACTGTATACCTGAGGAAGGATATGTGTCATAATGGTCTCGCACTGGACTCCCTGGAGGGAGTGGCAGAGAAGATGAAGAAACTGAACATTATAAACACAGTTCTTCTCTATAATGATCTCTACCTTTAAAAACTGATTTATTCTACCACAGTGTTGTAAGAAACCCTCCAGGAGATTTTTCCACCTGCTGCCATGACACAACATTGCTTCCTTGTCTTCTTCCTCATCCTGCTGTGCGCAACTGCTCATAACCTCTGACTGTTGTCCTCGTCAGGAGTGACTTGAATGCATTTGTTTTCCTCACTCGTGAACCCAGTTAACCTTACTCATGCAAATAACACATTTTATTTAGACCGTTCCAAAGTTTGGGGTTGGTAAGATTTGTGCGTTTTTGAAAGAAGTGCCTTAAGGCACGTTCACACCAAGAAAGATAACTATAAAGATTACGATAAAGATATAGTTTTAAAAATCATTCTAAATATAAAAGAATAGCACTGTCAACACCACGATAATGATATAGAGATACAATATCACTTTTAGAATGATTTTTTTCCCAGCTGTTTAACAATAAAACACTGACAGCCAATCAGAATCCATTCTACTTTAAGGGCTCGCACATTTAAAATGGCAGACGTCATTATGGAGATGTTAATCGCAGAGGTCCAGAAAAAGCCACCACTGTTTGACAAGTAAAAGCCCCTTTTCAAGGATACTTTAAAGAAAATGGATATATTGAAAACCCTACCCTCAGAATAAATGGTGAGAAGTAACCTATATGATGAGATCATTATGCCAGGCTAGCAAACAGTGTAACATAAAATTACCTAAGTTGCAGTGAAAAAGACTAGGCGTTGTTTTTGATCCACTAGATATTCACTTCGTTAGCTAAATTTACTTTTAGATTATATCGATTAGATTAGTTCACTCGAAACATAGCATGCGACATCTGCTGGTTAAAGCCATGTTGCAACAAGAACAGCAAAAACATGTACACTTTGAAACCACAGCGTGTGAGATTAGAATAAACAGACCGTTATCGTTCGTTGGTGTGGACACAAATATAGTTATCCTTATAGTTATCGCTCTTGTTGTGAACAGGCCTTTATGCTCACCAATACAGTAAAAACAAAAAATATTGCAAAATATTATTTTAAATACACGTTTTCAATTTTAACTTTTTTTTTTTTTTTATGTAATTCATTCCTGTGATGGCAAAGCTGAATTCTCAGCAGCCATTACTCAGTCTTCAGTGTCACATGATCCTTCAGAAATCATTCAAAGGAGTTTTTATACCAGAATGTAGAATTGAATAACAATTAAAATGTGTTGCTCACATAGAGCTATCATATGGCTTCAGAAGACTTTGAATATAGTGCACAAAGTAAATGAAATCATTTTATGATGCTTTTTTGAACATGACAATACCTGATCCACATCCATTTTTATTGTACAGGAGTGTAAATATAACCCTGTATAATTTAACGAATTATTAAAAGGAAATAATTTAAGAGTTTGAGAAATGAGTGTAAGGAACCCCGCATCGGCCCAAAAACGGAATCCGACGCCCCCGGGCGAAGGTTAACGCGTGTATGCCTTTTCAGCGTCACTGTGAAGTTTACTNATTATGATGGAAATGTGGTTGTAAATGCTGAACAGGATAATAAGTGCTACTATTTACTATTGTTAAACTAAAAGCAGTGAATTTAATGTGTGTTGTGAACTAAATACTGCCTGTTGCACATGCAGGTCAAGTTTTTTGTCCTATGCTGGAACTGCGTTCAATTCAGCATGACGATTTAAGATGGCGAGCCTCCAGCGAGATGAACGTTGTGAGACTTGAGTTCAAACCAACACCTGTGCAATTGGGTAGGAAAGTTCTAATTGCCTGCTAGTTTTTTCCTAAACGGAACTGAGCTTTGTTTTTGAGTAACTGCTCGAGTATTGTTCTTCTAATGGATTTTGTTTTTGCTTTTGAACTGTAGAATCGTTTTTCCGCGATTCTAAAGAACTTTGGATTCCCCGAACTTTGGATTCCCCGAACTGAATCTTTTGAATCGGATCTTCAAAACAACCTTTTTGAACTGAACCTTTCAAACTGAACCTTTTTTGAATTGATCCTTTCAAAGAGTCTTTTTGAACTGATTTATTGAACTGTTTTCTTCTGACTGTTATTTTGCTTTGTGTTAAATTCCAATGATTTATTTTTTGAATGTGATTGAGTGAACTGTTCAAGTTAACAACTGTGAACTTTGTAAATGTTTATTCGAAAATTGATATTGGTGTAGTATTCTAGGAAATTCAAATAGCCTAGAGGGTGCACCCAACAGAATAATTGAACGAACAAACAAAGAGTCAGGTGAAATTGTTCACTTACTTTCAATTGAGTTTAATTGAAAAGTCTGTGTTGCTACTGAACAAAAATTGCGACAAATTGTTGATTTAGCATTTTATTTCATTTGTTTTTCCCTTTCAAAAATCAGCAATTTCTTTAATAGTTTATTTCAATACAAATAATTGCTTCATTCTTTAAGCAGTGTTGTCTTCATTACATCTCCATAGTCTCCATAGTACTGGCTTATGTGATATTAGTAACAAGTGCAATATTATTTGACACGTGTGCTACATAAACATTCTTCAAAATGTCTTCTCTTGTGTTCCACTGAAGAAAGTCAAACAGATATAAAGCAACATGCTCTGATGAACTGCCCTGTTGAAAAATTCAGCATTGCTGGTCACCAGCATAATGTATGTTTTGGGACTAGCTCAGTTTTGCTTGAGAACAGTATGATTATACTGGTTCACCAGATACACCAGCACTATACCAGCTCTAACCAGTATAAACCAGACTGGACCAACATGAATTCAGGGATTTTTCAGCAAGGTATCCCTTTAATATTTCAAAAACACTCTCCCTTGATCTTCATTTCTGCACTGTGCTTCTGGACAACTACTTAATTTCCCTTGGACTGCTGCATTAAAGTAGGAGGAACCTGATATCATCTTCACAGTTTCACTCAATGAACAGACCAATTTCCATTAAGAGCTTTGTGAATTGCAGACTAGCTTCTCATTAGATAAAATGTCCACGTCTGAAAAACCAAAAGCGTAGGTCACAGTCAAATAACCTTACACAGAGGTTTCTAAATGATCAAATTTAGAAAAGCATGAAAAGTTTTCTTTTTTCTGCTGTATGTCTATGAGATGGAAGTGGATGTGGAATTGTGAGAGGTGCTAGAGCTTGTGTTTTGAAGGTTAAGGAATTGCACACATGCAGTATAATAGCAGCGTCCTGTGAATTAGCTTTAACTGACTGATCCTGTTTAAGATATTGTTAATTAAAGGTGTGGAGAGGTTCCATACCAGCCTCTCACTGCATCCATCACTCACCGAACACCAAGAATAGGAGAGAACAGGGCGAGAAAATCCCTCCTGAAGAGCTAAAGAGTCTCATTGTTCTCACGTTTATCGAGTTGTATGGTCAAATGAAACAGCAGCATTCTTCTAAATTATGAATAATTTATGAGATCTTTTTTTGCTAAGTTGTTTCACAGATGACAGTGAGTTAATGGAGACTTACCTAAAGGAATAGTTAAAAAAAAATGATAATTCTTTGTTTACTGATGCCATTCCGAACTTGTATCTGTTCAGTAGAACACAGCAGTGTATGCTGCTCTATGCCATATAATGAAAGTGAATAGGGACAGATGCTCTTATACTCCAAAAATGACAAAAAAGTTTAATAACCAAAATCTTAACCCTCTGGTGCTCCTCGGTTATTTTTGACCAGATTTTTTTTTTTTTTTTTTTTTTTTTTTTTTNATCGGAATACTACAAACCTTGGTAATGGTTTTTGCACCTGCTATGTGAAAAAAAAATCATGGATGATTCGAAAAGGTTAAATGGTCTTGAAAAAAATAGTCACACTCCCCGTGGTAAAAAATGACCGCATTGGAAATGAATGGGAAACTAACTTCATTTAGTGGAAACATTTGGTACAAACCAAATTTTCATAACAATAAATTTGAACTTCTATAACTTTCTTTAAGTTCACTTTTTTGAACTTTTTTTTCACTTCAGCAATAATCCGCCAAGTGTCTTCTTTAAAAAGAGACCAAACTTCAGTATCCATAGCATTCAAGACATGACAGTTTAAGCTGGAAATTTCAGGTCTATGCTCAAAAAAGTGAATTATTGGATTATAACTGCATAAATATAATTTAGTACCATAAATCCCCTAAAAATACAAATCTTTAAATAAAAAACATTAGAGAACTAAAATATAGTACATTCTTTTTTTTTAAGTAAAAAAAAATCTAATTTTTGATCTCCACATGAGGAGCAACATATGGTTTTAATGACATTTTTATTAGGTTTGAATACAATTATTTTACATAAATTCATATTTTTATTTAGCAAGAATGCATTAAATGTATCGAAAGTGACAGTAAATATTATTTTAAAAAATCAATTTCAAATAAATGCTGTTCTTTTGAGCTTTCTACTTATTGAAGAACCCTGAAAAATGCATCATGGTTTCCACAAAATTAAGCACATCTGCTGTCAACATTGATAATAATAATAAATAACATTAAATGCATCTAAAGCAGCAAATCAGCATTTTAGAATTTCTTCTGAAGGATCATGTGACACTGATATATCTCAAAGCAGTTAAACTAAACAGGGTCTCTGTTCCAAATTAATCAGCAAGTTTTACAGAATCAAAGGCTATAGGTAGACAAGGAAAATAGATGTGTAGGAAAAATGAAAGGAAATGAAGTGAGCAAAGAAGGGAAACAATTATTAACACACCACATCAAACACTGTTTCTCAAAGCTGAACAGTGAATGTGTCTACTCGCTGAATTTAGTGCCACCATATGGTTGCCGTTTCAAGTCTGCAAGTTCATCTCATCTGGATTATTCTCATATTCAAAGCTATCAGATTGTTTCATGTGGAACTGATTCGTTGAGTCTGTTGAAATTGCGGGTTGTCTTTCATGTGAAATATGCTAGCTTTTGAAGTTTTCTTGTGTGTTGGGAATAGTAGATCAGCAAGATTAATAATATCCATCCATAAAAAGGAAGTCCGGTGGGTTTAACCCTGAGAAGCGTCCATATGCATGGTGTGAAAGTGTTTGTTATTTTCAGCTGTGACAGCATATGGGCCGGCTGTTTGTTTATATCTGTGTGTGTACAGGTTTTCCCTGAGAGAGGGAAGATTGTAATGACCTCCAGGCTTTCACAATAGCACATGAAATGCTTACTCTGTTTCCACGACCATGACCTTTCTAGCCTGAGGTCAAACTGTCTTGACACTCATTCAAACATGGAGATACTCTTCTCTCGCTCTCTTTGAAGGGAAAACAGTCAGGAAGGGATGCTAAACCAAATAGAGCAGAGCGAGCATTCAGCTGAATGACTAGCACAGCACATTTCAGCACAGAAACAGAGCTACACCCTGCCAAGTTGCATCTGACCCCTCTATAACATGCTGGACTCAGAAGAAGAATTTTTTTTTCTCTTTAGAGATTGTTTTTTGTTTTTCTTTTTGTGTTACATCAAATCAGGGCTGCAGTTAGTGATTCTTGGGGTTTGGACAAAAACATCATCATGGCCCCCGCCTAAATCGCGCACTCTCGGTTGAACAAATCAGTTAACCAAGTTAACTGGTTCAGTGAGTCAATGTGACTTGAACTTTGATTCTTGAATAAATCAGTCTGCTCTTCTGAATCACTCAATCCAATGTGTGAACCAAATCAATGATTCATTAAATCAGTGAGCTCTAATTCTTGAACAAATCAGTCTGATTAATTGAATAGTTCAATCCGTTTTTTAAACAAATCAACGGTTTTAATGAGTCAGTAAACTGAACTCAAATCAATGATTCATTGAGTCAGTGAGCTGATTTCTGATTCTTGAACAAATCAGTCCGTTCAACTGAGCTGTTCTATCCAATTTGCGAAACAAATCAGCCAATTCATTAAATCAGTGAGCTCAAATTTTTGAACAAATCAGTCTGATTAATTGAATAGTTAAATCCATTTTTTAAACAAATCAACAGTAAACTGAACTCAAATTTTTAACTGAATCATTTAATCCCATTTGTGAACCAAATCAGTTGATTCCTTGAATCAGTGAGCTGAATTCTAATTCTTGAACAAATCAGTCAGTTCAACCAAACTCTTCAATCCAATTTGTTAACCATATTAACCAATTTATTAAGTCGGTTGACCTTAATTTGCAAACAATGCTTTTAGGAAACGCGCTTCTGTTCACTTGAACTGTTCATTCCAATTTGTGAACCAAATTAGCCAGTTTATTGATTCAGTGAGCTGAATTCTGATTCTTGAACAAATCATTCCATCCAGTCGAACCGCTTAATCCAATTTGTTAATCAAATCAACCAATTTATTAAGTCATTGGGCAGAACTCTTTTTCAGTCCAATCAATTGAATAGTTCAATCAATTTTTTTAACCAAATCAACTGTAATTGACTTTTGAACAAATCAGTCTGTTAAACTGAATCATTTAATCGAATTTGTTAACCAAATCAACATGAGTCAGTGGGATGAATTTCCAATTCTTAAACAAATCAGTCCATTAAAATGAACTGCTTAATCCAATTTGTGATACAAATCAAATGAGTCATTAAGTCTGTAAGCTGAACTCTAATTCCTGAACAGATTAATCTGTTTAAAGGGTCTCTGTAGGAATGACACCAAGTGTTCAAAATAGGTACTGCAGTCCAAATTCAAAATACTGTTTGGCCCGCCCCCTCGTTCAAAGACGCGGGTTGCCAGCAACAATAGGTAGCACAATTCACAATGAAAGCTGAAGAGACTTACACACTGTAAGCTGATGAGTTGATTTATCTGTTTTAATATGCTGTTGTTCATAGAGATATTTAGATGGATTCAGAGGCTTTTTAGGTCGAGTAGAATCTGTGATTCTCTGACCTAGTTTGTTTGCTGGTTTCCATGGCTGCAATACACGGTGTTTTCCGCCAACTGGCAACCTGTGATGTCGAAATACTGTAACGTTCTCAGTCAATAATGAGACGTGCTATTGGAAAGGGGTGTTTATTTGGGCTGTTGTAGGCCACAACCCACGCCGTACACACCCCGACTTGAACAGAGAACCGCACTTGAAACAGCGAGGCACTCTTCTGCCCCCTTCTCCCCGCTTTCCCTCCCACACACACCAGGGGTGGAGCCTCTTCGCATATTTAACTCGAACATCCAATAACAGGTAATGCATTTAATGATAACAGTTCCCAACACAAAAATGAATAGAATGCAACATAAGCATTAAACTCCTTGTCATCTGCAACACAATAACATTTAGAACATGCTACACTACCCCCCTCTTACTGAAGTCCTCGACCCCGAGGACAAAGTCTCTAAATTTTTCTGGGGTTCTCCTCCTTCTCTTCGGACGCCCCCTGAGGAGCGTGTGAGCTTCAGGTACCGATTCTTCTGAGCCCTGCGAACGATCGCCCTGAGGGGTGTTAGTTAACAAAGCTCTCTTTTGACGCACCCCAGCAGTCACCAGCTGCCTCCTGGCATATGCATGGGCGGAGTCCAAGCGGTCCTGGAGCTGTCTCGCATATTCGGGTCCCGCGTGAACAGGTGGAGCATCCGGGGGCTGACCAAAGGCCAACTCTGCAGGGATCCTAATCTCCCTACCCAACATAAGCAGGGCCGGAGTGCATGAGGTAGAGTCCTGAATAGCAGAGCGACATGCCATCAAGACCAGCGGCAGATGGGTGTCCCAATCGTGTTGATGAGTGGATGTTAAGATGGACAACTGCTCAGCTAAAGTCCTGTTGAATCGCTCCACGAGCCCATCGCTTTGAGGGTGGAGTGGGGTGGTGCGGGTCTTGTTGATTCCCAACCGTTCACACATGGAAGAGAATACTTTGGACTCGAAGTTTCTACCTTGGTCACTATGGATACTCTGGGGAACCCCAAACCTGCTAAACATGCCCTCCACCAAGGCGTTGGCAACAGTCACAGCCTCCTGGTCAGGTAGTGCAAAGGCCTCAGGCCATTTCGTGAAATAATCCATTGCAGTCAAAACAAAGCGATTCCCCTGCGTAGTGCGAGGAAATGGCCCCATGATGTCCACCCCCACCCGCTGCATTGGCTCCCCCACCGGAAACTGCTGTAGCTGGGCCCTAGACTGACCCTGTGGCCCTTTGCGTGCTGTACAAAGATCACAGCGCCTGCAAAAATCCTCCACATCAAGCCTCAGCCGTCCCCAATAGAAGGCCTGACGCAGACGTCGAAGCGTCTTTGTCACCCCAAAATGGCCAGATCCAGCAGAGCCATGCATGGCTGTCAACACTGTCTTTTGCATGTCCCCAGGAACCACGACTTGCCACCTCTTTTCTCCTGTAGCTGGCACCACCCATGCTCGCAGGAGAACCCCGTCTATTAGCCGCAAACATTTGAACTTGGCCCACAATCCCTTGGTGAATGGGGAGAGAGCTGATACCTCCTCCCATGGCGGCCGCTGCTGTACCTCTACCCACAGCATCACAGGCCGCAGGTCTGGGTCCTGTCTCTGATTCTCCGCCCATTGAGTGCCATCCACCTCTTGTAGCTCCCTACAGACCAGTTCGGATCCATCACTTCCGTCCACCTTCCGGCTAAATTCCAGCTCCCGAGGTTCTCTGCACTCACAATACTTGCATTCCTGCATACTACATGGCCGTCTCGACAGGGCATCTGCGTTGCCATGCCATTCCCCTGCACGATGTGACACAGTGAACTCATAACTCTGCAATTCCTCGAGCCAACGAGCCACCTGGCCCTCTGGCTCCTTGAACATCATCAGCCACTGTAAGGAGGCATGGTCGGAGCGTATGGTGAAATGCCGACCGCATAGATAGTACTTAAAATGCCTGATGGCGGAGACTGCGGCTAACAGCTCTCGCCGTGTGACACAATACCTCTTTTCAGCTTTGCTGAGCACCTTGCTGAAATATGCCACTACTCTTTCCCCATCTGGGTACACCTGGGACAAGACTGCACCTATTCCATCCCCACTCGCATCAGTGTCCAGGACGAAGGGCAGGTGGGGGTCAGGAGGAGCCAGAATGGGCGCGCACACCAGGGCCTGTTTCAGAGTATCGAAAGCTTTTTGACAGCCCTCTGACCAGGCAAAGCACTGATCTTTCTGCAGGAGCTTGTACAAGGGAGCGGCGATACAGGAAAAGCCCCGTACAAACTTCCTGTAATACGATGCCAAACCCAGGAAGCTTTTTAGCTCCCTTTGGCTCACCAGAACAGGCCACTCCCTTACGGCTGTCACCTTGTCTTCAGCAGTGCCAATTCCCTCACTGCCTATACGATGCCCCAAGAAGGTCACCTCCCTGCTCAACAGCCGGCACTTATTGGGATGTAACTTCAGACCTGCTGCTCTGATTCTCTCCAGCACTGCCCTCAAGGCTGTGACAGCTGAATTAAATGAGCTCCCATGTGCCAGTATGTCATCTAAGAACACCAGACACTGCTGCCGCGGAATGCCTTCCAGTATCCTCTCCATTAAGCGCTCAAATATGGCAGGGGCATTGCAAAGGCCAAAACAGAGGACTTTAAAATGCCACAGACCCCTACCCGTGCAGAAAGCCGTCTTGGGTCGAGCTTCTAGTGTCAGTGGCACTTGCCAATACCCACTTCTCAAGTCCAATGATGAAAACCAGCAAGAGCCAGCCACAAGATCCAAGCATTCATCTACACGTGGAAGAGGGTACGAGTCTTTCCTCGTCACTGAATTCAGCCTTCTGTAATCGACGCAAAAGCGCCACTCCCCCCCCTTCTTCGGGACCATGACTACTGGGAATGCCCAGGGGCTTTCAGAAGGTTCTATTATACCGGCGCGCTGCATTGTCACCAACGCCTGCTCCGCAGCCTCCTGCCGTCCTAAGGGCATGCGTCTTGGTCGCTGACGTATGGGCGCTGCATCCCCCGTGTCGATATAGTGTTGTACCAGGGAAGTTTGACCCAGGTCCCCTTCATCACAGGCAAAACAATCATGGAACTCCATTAACAGCCCCCACAACTGTTCTTGTTGCTGCATATCCAAGCTGCCGGAGCTCTTCTGCATTATCTCCCGCAGCGCCCCCATCGTCTCCCCCTCTCTTCCCAGAGCAGACCCAGGCCATGTGCACAGTAGCAGGGGCTCTTGCTGGGACGCATTGGGTGGCACTGTGCAGCTTGAGTTGTCCCCGTCATCTAAATGACATGCCCAGGAACCAACTGCCAGCCCATCTGTGTGACAAGTTCCTGGAGGCCTCATCTTAACAACCTGACCATTGCCGAAACTCAACGTGGCCTTAGACAGGTCTAACTGACAGCCATGGTCCCTCAAAAAGTCCAAACCCAGGATACAACTGTCCTGCACATTAGCAATCCACACTGGATGCTGCACGTTCACGCCCCCCACAGTCAGTGTCAACAGCCCCTTCCCTTTCATTGGTGCCAGCTCCCTGGTCACTGTGTGGAGCTGAACTGCTGTGTCCTCTAGCTGCGTTCCCTCTAGCACCACCTCAGGACGAACCACAGTCACTGTAGACCCTGTGTCTACTAGGGCGGTGCACTCAACTCCCTCAACACAAATGGGAATATGACAAAAATCTGATATGGCTGTCCTTCCCACTACCACCACCCCAAGTTCCTTCGTCCCATTGTTCATGGTAGGCCTGTCTGCTTGCACTGGCGCTGAGCGGGACATGGGCTTGGGGGTCTGCAGCGTCCCGCCTACTGCGCCCCCGTCCTGTTTCCCGAATTCTTAGGTAGCACAGGGCATTCCCTAACCAAGTGCCCCGGCTGGCCACACCCCCAGCAAAGTCGGGCCTGTGTCTGCCGTCTGGGAGAAGGCAATGCCAGCCCACGAATCATCTCTGTAATCTCGTCCAGCCATTCAGGTTTTGGTGAAGCCGTTTCACCTCCTCCTGTTGCCCTGATGGTGGGGGAGGGGTCCAGTGCTGACCCCCTTATTGCTGCTTCAACCGCCATTTCCCTCTCCAGCGCCAACTCTAAGGCTTCAGCCAAATCACGTGGGCGTGCCAGCTGTGTATGTATGCGCAGCTCTGCTGGCGAGAGAGCTCTGATGAACTGATCACGGGCCAGCTCGCTCTGCACTGATGGTGGAATATGTGCATAAGCTCGCCTTGCTAGAGATTCAATATCATTGGCCAGAGCTCGCAGCGGTTCACCTGGAATTCTTTGACGGCTGTGCAACTCCGACCGGAGAAGCTCAGATCGGAAACACTGTCCAAAGCGGCGTCTTAATGCACCGACCAATGCACCATAATCAGCTCTTTCACTAGTGTCAAGCAGCAACAAACATGAGAGTGCATCATCCGTTAAGCAAAGAGCGAGCTGAAGGGCTTTCTGTTCCTCTGACCAAGCATATGCATGAGCTAATAGCTCAAATTGGGCATGAAAAGCCTCCCAATCCGATTTGCCGGAGTATTTTGGTGTTTTTATTCCAACTGGCATTTTCGATTCATGGGCGCCGCCATTATTGTTTACCTTTTGACCACTCGCTTCACGCGAGAACGACGCGACGGCGTCTGACGTCATGACGTTCGACAGCGGCGGGTAATGGCGGCTGACGGCGCTCGGCAGCGGCGGATAATGGAGGCTTGCTTTCTCACCCACAGCAGCGGCTTCACATGGCTCTTTCTTCACAAAACTCGCCTTAAAGTGACTGGGTACAGACGCGGTGTGCACACCAAACATATCTGCTGCCCCAGCATAATCGTCATCTTCCTCCATCTTAATACGAACGGGATTATCCATTCTCACCAGCGGAAGATCAGCTGCTTGGCTCATGCACGCACAGTCAGGACTCAAATCAGCCACTTTACCCCCAGCTGGCTGCAATCGTTTTTACTTCTGACACCAGTTGTAACGTTCTCAGTCAATAATGAGACGTGCTATTGGAAAGGGGTGTTTATTTGGGCTGTTGTAGGCCACAACCCACGCCGTACACACCCCGACTTGAACAGAGAACCGCACTTGAAACAGCGAGGCACTCTTCTGCCCCCTTCTCCCCGCTTTCCCTCCCACACACACCAGGGGTGGAGCCTCTTCGCATATTTAACTCGAACATCCAATAACAGGTAATGCATTTAAGGATAACAGTTCCCAACACAAAAATGAATAGAATGCAACATAAGCATTAAACTCCTTGTCATCTGCAACACAATAACATTTAGAACATGCTACAATACTATTGGATAAACTGGCAGCACACGGTTTCGCACAGACCAAAACAAGACAGACATTCCGACACGGAACGCACATTTTCAAAGTAGAATATTTGGCTGTAGCATTGTTTTTCTGAGGAACAAGTAGGTGAACAACATGTTTCCTAAATATCTGCAAACATATCGGGGTATTTTTATGCTTTATTAAAGTAAAAATCTTACATAGAGGCCCTTCAAATAAACTGTTCAACGAACTGCGATTCTTGAACAAATCAGTTTGTTCAATTGAAGTTCAATTAATTTTTTTAACCAAATCAACTGGTTTACTGAATTCTGAATCTTGAACAAACCAGTCAGTCAAATTTGTTCAGTCCAGTCAGTTTGTGAACTGTTTTTTTTTTTTTTTAAATAATTCTTCACATGATGATGATTTGTTCACTGATCTGGTTCTCAAATTCAAGTGATTCAATGATCTGGCTGTGTCTGTAAGTGTGAATGAAATGTTGATGTGAATATTGTGCGGCTTCAAGACTTGTTGTGTACTTTTATGGTGCTTTGAGGAACTCTTTTTTTTTGTTTGTTTGTTTAACTATTCCTTTAACTACTTCTCTAACAAGGTGTTTACGTGTGTTTGTGCATCTGATGGTCCGTATACGAGATTGCGCATGCAAACACTCACAGGCAGAGGCAGATGGTTGCATTACTCATCTGAGACTCTAAAACTGACACATATTTTCATCCCCCTCGCCTTCTTCCTTTCTCAGCAGAATCGCGGCCCACAGTGCTGTGCGTTCACACGTCCAAACCTCCCCCGTATTCCAGCAAGACGAGACGCTTAGATAGAACAGGGACTGCTGTCCTAAAGCCTCACCATCTTTACAGCAGCCACACCAGTGAAAAAAACACCTTGGGTATAAGACAAACAAACAAACAAACAAGTCAGCAAACCAACAAAACCACTTGCTTCATAAATAAGGCATGATTAAACCATTTTTTGTTATGCTGCATAGATACCGAGCCATGTTGTACATGAAGCTTGTGGTATGAACATTATACTGATGGTAACCGACGATATTTTGTGTTGCATATATATTTTATTCACATTTCTATACAGTATTTGTTTATCCACACTTCTTGCCATAGTTTCCATGCACCCTAATCTGAATACAAATGACTGAAAAACCTCAGGGTATGGCTGAGGGAATTTTATGCAAGTATGCCAGCAGACGTGCCTTTAATGTCTGTAATAGGATTTCTAACAAGATGGGGCTGTGAAAATGACAAGTTAGACGGTACTAACACAGATAAGACATAATTCAAAACTGATGCCCTTTGTTCATTTCTGCCTCACCCAGGCCTTAGTTATCTCTCCACTAGATTATTGCAGCTCACTCGTTTCTGGTTGGCCTTCATCCGTCATTTGCCCCCTTGAGCACAACCAAAACACTGCCTGCTGTCTGACTTGTATTCAATCTGCAGAAATTTTCACACGCTATGCCTTTGTGGCAGGAGTAAGACTCAATACAGCTTTTCTGGCTCTTCAATGTGAGAATGACCCCCCAAAAACAATCAAACACCAACTCACTGCCAAAATGTGAATAAAAGCTTAAATTCAATCTGTTCATCATATAAAGACATTGAATCTTTTCAGAAAATTTGGACTAAACCACTTGATTCATATGATAAGATCACAATAAGAAAGACTATCACAACTTCTGTTTTGTGCCAACTTTAAATAAAAAGCAAAGCCCTATTTGAATTTTTTTTTTAAAGGGGTGGTTGATTATGATTTCACTTTTTTAACTTTAGTTAGTGTGTAATGTTGCTATTAGAGCATAAACAACGTCTGTTACAAAGTTACGATCAAAGTTCAATGCAAAGGGAGATATTTTCTTTTAAAGGCATGGAAAAGACATACAGAGAGTCTCAAACTCCACTGTTTCCTCCTTCTTATATAAATCTAATTTGTTTAAAAGACCTCCGAAGAACAGGCGAATCTCAACATAACACCGACTGTTACCTAACAGACGGGGTGTACGCCCCCAATATTTGCATATGCCAGCCCATGTTCCCAACATTATGAAAGGCATTACACAAGGGCAGAACGTCTGGATCTGCACAGCTGAATCAACAGACTAGTAAGGACAATAGCAAAAAATGGCAGATGGAGCAATAATAACTGACATGATTCATGATAACATGATATTTTTAGTGATATTTGTAAATTTTCTTTCTAAATGTTTCGTTAGCGTGTTGCTAATGTACTGTTAAATGTGGTTAAAGTTATCATCGTTTCTTACTGTATTCACGGAGACAGGAGCTGTCGCTATTTTCATTTTTAAACACTTGCAGTCTGTATAATGCATAAACACAACTTCATTCTTTATAAATCTCTCCAACAGTGTGTAATGTTAGCTTTAGCCACGCAGCATAGCCTCAAACTCATTCAGAATCAATGTAAACATCAAAATAAACACTGTACTTACGCGATTAGACATGCTGCATGACGAACACTTTGTAAAGATCCATTTTGAGGGTTATATTAGCTGTTTGAACTTTTTTTATGTTGTTTAAGGCAAGCGCGAGCTC
>RJVU01062584.1:7488343-7505930 GCA_003731715.1 Anabarilius grahami | reverse complement strand
AGATGGAGCAATAATAACTGACAAGATTCATGATAACATGATATTTTTAGTGATATTTGTAAATTGTCTTTCTAAATGTTTCGTTAGCATGTTGCTAATGTACTGAAAAAAATGTGGTTAAAGTTACCATCGTTTCTTACTGTATTCACGGAGACAAGAGCTGTCGCTATTTTCATTTTTAAACACTTGCAGTCTGTATAATGCATAAACACAACTTCATTCTTTATAAATCTCTCCAACAGTGTGTAATGTTAGCTTTAGCTACGCAGCATAGCCTCAAACTCATTCAGAATCAATGTAAACATCAAAATAAACACTGTACTTACGCGATTAGACATGCTGCATGACGAACACTTTGTAAAGATCCATTTTGAGGGTTATATTAGCTGTTTGAACTTTTTTTATGTTGTTTAAGGTAAGCACGAGCTCTTGGGGCGTGGAACACGAGATTTAAAGGGCCACACACCCTGAATCGGCTCATTTCTAATTATGCCCCAAAATGAATAAAAAAAAATCTATGGGGTATTTTGAGCTGAAACTTCACAGACACGTTCAGGGGACACCTTAGACTTATATTACATCTTTTAAAAAGGGAATCTAGGGGACCTTTAAAGAAATCTCTGTTTAAGGACTACAACAAACGGCTGGTAGGAACTACAAAGAGCTTCTTCCCAGGTTAGTGACATGACTAACCCTAATATTTACATAAAACCTGCCCCCGAGAACATGCAACAAAGGGGGTGAGGCCATGTTGGGCTGCTTTAGAGAAGAGGAAGAGTTGCTGTAATGTTATTACCATGTCGTCATTTTACCCAGGACTGCTGCACAAACGAGGGTCAAATCAACACTGGTTTTACAATTCAACAAAAGATTAACATGACAGAACATACTAGTCCATGAGTTGAATCAACTCCACAGCAACTACATAAATTTATCCACTAACCATTCAGAAACGTTCAGATGCATTCTATGAGTTGTAACTTCTTCCTGAGTCTCTCCATCAGTGTCCCACTCCATTTTGAGCAACGTAAGACTGAACACTGTTACTGGCAATCATTATTTTGGCCACATGAGATTCTCCAGCTTTGTTGTTGAACAACCGAAGGGTGAGCTGTTAAAGTTCCGCCCTCTTCTGGAAAGCAGCAGCTCATTTGCAACAGCGTGTTTTTGCTCACACCCAAATAGGGGCTAATTTGACAAGCTATAATAAATGATCTGTGTGGTATTTTGAGCTGAAACTTCACAGACACATTCTGGAGACACCATAGACTTAAAAGGGGCATTATAGGACTCCTTTAAAAAAGTTTTGTTTTTGTTTTTGTTTTTTTTTAAGCCTTAAAGGGTTAATTCACCCACAAATGAAAATTCCTCTCTCAGAATTTTCATTTTTGGGTGAACTAACCCTTTAAAGTTTGAATTATAGGCCAGATATGGATAGAGAGATGCACAGCTATGCTTACATCAAACCAGCACTACCCAGCATAAACTAAGCTGGTCTTTTCAGCAGGGAGGACGTTTGCTTCAAACACCAGGCAACTAAAGCCCTGTTTCACAGACAGGGCTTAGCCTTAGCCAGGATTAGGCCTTAGTTCAATTAGGATATTCTATTACTTTTATAAATGTACACTTGAAAAAAAAACAAAAAAACATTACTGGTGAGCATCTTGAGATAAAACAATGGCAGTGACATATTTTAAGATATGTCAGTACAAGTTGCTTTCAGTTAAGCCTGCTCAAACATGCATTTTAGTCTAGGACTAGCTTAAGCCTTGTCTGTGAAACCGGGGGTAAGTAATATAACTCTTCATCTGTTCTATAGATGTCAGATCGTTCTTGTATCCTCCAGATTATTATTAGAATACTTTCACCAAATCAGTGATTCTTATCTAACATTAGATCCATTTACAGGAACTTCCAAGGTGAAACCTTGCCGAAGTGTATGTTTTTCACAGTACACTTCCATTTATAACTGAGACTTAATAAGGAGCACAACAATAACTCCAATCTAACTGAAACTGTCGACAGGATGAGAGGATAGAGTTTTATTGCTGAGACACGACATCAGCATCACCGCTTACTTTGAGCTACTTTAGGCATCTATCATACATGTGGACATTCATTTTTATGTCAAATATGCATGTGAAAGAATAAAAATGAAGCCCATCTGTAATGACTGTATTTGCAGTTATGTTTGGTTAAATATTTTACAGACAAATTTATGGTAATATGGTGAATAAATCAAACTTATAATGGCTAAAAATGCAGATGCTGTTAGCTGAGAGTGTATAAAGGTTTGTGTGGGTTGGGGTAAGGGATTGAAGTTGACATTACAAACGTGCATCTCACTGTATCTCTGTATTTCATGCGGATATGTGAGAAAATAACTGGAAACCTTAACTCATGCTCCTGCTTGGAAACACATTTTTCTCCTTCAATCTCACATCAGAGGGTTTTCCCTGCTGTGATGTCCAAGCCAAGGGCAAAACTGAAATAAATACAAGTTATTTGAACATAAAGGTGACACGTTTGTTTCTGACATCTCAATACGCAGTGGAAAAGATGTTGGCATTAACTGAAAGTTAAAATAGACAATGCAACCCAAAATAGTGATAAGTATACCCCAGGGAGGGACTTCTAGGAATTATTTACCCCAAAATGAAAATTCTTTCAATATTTAATCACCCTTATGTCATTCCAAACCCATGTGACCCTTTTTTTTCTGTGAAACAAAAAGAGGAATGCTCCAAGCTGAGAGAATGTAATGTAGATGTATGGACCAAAAAAAAAAGAGAAAAGGTATTTATTACTATTTAATTGTTTTTCTGGAAACAAAGACATGGTTTTAGAAATAGTCTACACATAATTCATCATTTCAGTATTCTGTAATTCTGATCTTATACACATTATGTTGCAAAGATTTCACATTTCCCCATGTTTACATGGCACAGGTAGCCCAGGACGCCAAATGCTGATCCAGATTTGCATCCTTTGCGCGCAAGAAACTGGCGTCTGGTGCCATGACGACATGTTTTTTTTTTTTTTTTGCGTAATATTGCTTTCCCCGCTTCTGTCAGATTCTGATCGCTTCCATGAGAAACAGCTTTAGCATCAGAAGCCTCCCACTCCCCGCCCTCGAGCTGGAGAACCCAGAGTCTCCAGCTCGAGCGCGCGCGGTGAGCAGGTGGCCGCCCACGAGCCAAACGCTGGAGAAACCGCGAGAAGCCGAAGCGCGTTTTCCAAGCTCACCTCCGGTGGTTTGGCGCCAAAAATCTGTGCGAGCACAGTTTACCTTCAAATTGACGTCGCATATTGTTGTGTATCACGTTTTCCCCTCTACTGTTTAATAAATATCCATAAAAATGCATTTTTGCAACTAGTGCGGTAGAACTACTATTTAAAATGAGTCTCACAGAAGTGATGGAAAACACACTTAGATATATAAATTAATTAATTAATTAATTAATAAAAATAATAAATTAATTAACTATTAAATAGACACACTTATATATTTTATCAAATATATTTTTTCATTATTTCTTGTAATATAAAATTAGTATTTCTATAATCGGCTTTGAATGGGTTAAACAACTGCTTCGGTGCGCGCGCGCTCTCTCTTTTTCCTCTCTCCCTTTCTTTCTCTCTGTGCGCTTCATTTTCACTTTCTCATCGTTGTGTCTCCTTCATTCTTGTGTGACCCACGCAATGCTGTTGCTCCACAAGGGGGGGCTGCTGGATATATGCTTTAGTGCCCAACTCCCTGCCTTCAAACACTGAATCCAGTTTGTGTGGACAGAGCGGGTGAGGAGAGGAAGACTCCTACTGCCTCGACACGCACCGAGAGAACACCCGACCCGAGCCTGGGCTACTCTCACCGCACACTTCCCTGGAGCCTTCACCCACACCACACCACTTGAGGACTTTTTTATCCGGAAAACGGGAGAACCATTACGACTTGCGCTCTGGATTAAATAATAAACATTTGGGGAAAAGAGTAACATTATCAGAAGTGACAGAACAGAAACACATTAACAGGATCCGCTGTGAATTTATGGATGCTTGTTGCTTTATTCGGTCATTTGAGCACCTCTCTTCCACTGGAGCAAACAGACCTCCTTTTGTGTCATTGTTCAAGCAGATATTGCCTGTTGAAAGAATGAATACACCGAACTTATTCTGAACAAGTTGGAGGAATAGTCGAAGGCTTTTTATGTGCAGACAAACAGATGGGACACGCCAACTTTTTGGAGGTAAACCCTGGTTATGATTGCTGATATCTATAATGTGATTAGAGACCCCACATGACATGGTAACTGAATGAAATGCGTTTGCTTACACTTGATGCATTTATCCAAATATAGAATCATATCAATTATGCCTTGTAAACAATAATTGAGTGATGTCTCCTTTTACGTAGGGTTATTCTCATCAACTCTGTTGCATCTTTTGTCGCTTTATCAGATAATCACGTGACAAATCTGTATAATTCAGTTTGAAGAGGATTATGCTGTGTTTGCGGTTCTCGTAGGAGAGCTTTCGCTGTCCAGGGTACCAGACTGCGTTGTTGACCAGTCCAGTGTCCAGTGGACAAAATAGTTTTGACATGAGAACATGATTCAGAACAAACAACATTTGATCATTTTAGCGTCGCTAGAAGCAATTAAGCAGGTGATGTCTATGGTTTTTCCATTGGTTTTCCATTGTGCGCAATAGTTGCTGCTCGTATCTCCCTTGTGGAATGGGAATACACCTTCCCGTCTCGTGTCTCCTTCGCTTCCACTATACAACATAAATGGACGGTCTAATACTTTATGCTATTTGCAAAACTGTTCCCAACATAAACCAGGAACAAAGTTTTCCTCAAGTTACGATTTTTACGACATAAGACAGTTGTTTTTTCACAGCTTTGTCTGTTTTTAATCGTATTTGTCACATTTTAAATCGATTTACCATTATAATTGCAACAACACGTGTCTTTTTCGCAATTCCAGTGAGATGGAATCTTGTATCCGCTCATTTTTTAAGCATTTCATGCGAGATAACACACGTGACATAGTCTACTTTAAATATTATTACAGAACCCGTATGTCACTTGATATTAAGAGCAAAACACTTGTGATGTAGAGCCAGTACAGCATTCAGCAGCACATGGAAAGAAAAAAAGGTTAAGAGCTCGTGTTTTGTCCGGTTCAGTGATGATGTCCCTCTTGAACAATGAGAATAAAAGGCAAACTCTCTCTTTTTCTCTCTCCCTCTCTATTTTTTGATTGCCGAGTACTTAATTTGCCGGCTGTTGTAAAATCACACAATACAAAATAATAATAATAAGATGGCAGTAATTTTATTAAAATAGTCTAATATTTGCAATATATATAAAGTAAGATACAGCAAAACATTAATGAACAATAACTAAAATACTCTTCTCTCTCTTTCTGTTAAACTGTCTTACCACATGCTGCTTACAATGTCGAAAGCTCGCGCCATTACACACCGACAGTATGGAAACTTCTCGTTTGGTAATAATAGATGTGGTTTGCTGGTGTTTGGCGGAGAGTTACTGATGGTGAGTGAGTAGAACTTCCGTGTTTGTACAGTAGGGGGGACTGTGCCAGCGCTCAATTCCCTCAGTGGGAATAGGGGAATAAACGGCGATCACGGAGCAAGAGATGCCTCACTGCGCACTTTGAGACTCACGAGAGCCTCTGACTGCAGCTCGCGCGAGCTGTGCCCGTCTGAAGCACACAGCCAAGCTCCACAACAACAGGTTATGATGTGCTCGACCTATGTCAGAACTATTTTACAAATATCTACAAAAAATATTTATAATATGTATTTTATCAGCATCACCAATAATAGCAACAAGGATAGGAATTATTAGAAACACAATTTAAAAATAAAATAATAATAATAACAGCTAGATATTTTTAGTGGTGAAACTCGCTGCCAAAATGTTGCACGTGCCTCTCTACGATACACTGAAGGTCCTTAATACATTGGCCCAAGTCAAAAGAGCCCACCTCGATGTGTCTGTGATATTCTGGTGCTATACGGTTGCTAGGGTGTTCTGGCTGGTTGTTAGGGTGTGGCTAGGAAGTTGCTAGTGTGTTAGTGAAAAACCCCACCTACAAGTTTTTATTACACTATGATCTGAATATGATCCGTCTGGTTTTCTCTTTTTTAGTGTAAGTCTATGGGATTTTAGCCAATTTTTTGCATGCCTGATTGCTCTCCAATAAGCTACATGATTTGAGCTCACATTATTATTATTATTATTATTATTATATTATAAATATAATAATATTTTGTATTATAAATCAGCATATTAGAATGATTTCTGAAGGATCATGTGACAAACTGGAGTAATGGGTGCTGAAAATTAATAATAATAATAATAATAAAACATTACTTTTGCATTTCTTTCAGTATCATCGCAGAAAATACGTCATCATTCTGAAGGATTTTGGTGAAATATGCATGTCACAATCTTTGTGTTAAATCTAAATGGCACAGTCATATCAGTTCTGCCCGACTGCCTCTTTTAGATACATGTCTACCGTGAGTCTCCGGGGAGTTTTGAGCTTAAGAGGCAAACATAGAACGCAGCGCTTGCCCTGTGGACACAGATATTTGGACGGCTGTGTTTTCTTCATCTGAGGAAAAGGAGAAGGGATGATACATTGAGAATAAAAATAGATCAGGCTGACAGCATAGTTCTGAATCACGAGCTGGGGTGAAATTGGGCAAGCTGGCATTATTGGCTTTTTTGGAGGGCAGCCATGCATGCCTTTTAACCTAGATGTCCCGCTTTTGTCTTTTTCCTGTACATCCTTATTCTGTCGTTCACTTCGTCTCTTCTTATTTCCTTATCGTCCAAATGAAGTGCATTGACCACAAATCCAAAGAGGAACAAGATTCAATAAGAGCCAAATTATTAAGCACAATCATACATGCACTATCACACCAGATTTGTGCATGCACAAGCCTCTCGACTAGTCTGTTTGTGACAGGTTCCTGTTCCCAACATACACAAAAACACTTCTCACGCTCTCTCCCTTGGTTTTCACAGCACCTCATGGTCTGAAAATAGTGTTTGAGGCTTTTCATAGTAGAGAAACTTGGAAGGGAATTCAGTACACAGTTTAATGACAGTCAATCAACAAAGAAAAAATGCTGTCTACTGATGTCTCACTTAATAAGCCACAATAAACCTTTTTAATACACTCATGGTCAAAAGATTTGATTATTTAATAATTTTTTAAAAATGTTTTATGCTTGGCTGCATTTATTTGATTATAAATACAATGCAGCAAAACAGTAATATTGTGAAATATTATCAATATTTTACTATTATTACTAAAAGAACTTTCTATTTTAATATATTTTAAAATATTAAAATTTTTCTTGTGATGGCAAAGCTGATATATGTATATACACACACACACACACACACACACACTTTTATTGAGCAAGGATGCATTAAATTGATCAAAAGTGAAAGATTCATTACATTATAATATATTGAAATATTTCTATTTCAAATAAATGCTGTTCATTGAACTGTTATTCATCAAAGAATCCTGAAAAACTGCATCATTGTTTCCACCAAATATTAATAAGGACCATTATTAATAACTGAGCACCAAATCAGCATATTAGAATGATTTCTGAAGGATCATGTGACACTGAAGACTGGAATAATGATGCTGAAAATCCAGCTTTGACATCACAGGAATAAATTATATTTTAAAATATATTAAAATAGAAAGCAATTATTTTAAATTGTAATAATATTTCACAATATTACTGTATTTTTCATCATGTAAATGCAGCCTTGTGAGCATAAGAGACTTTCAAAAACATGAAATAATCTTAATTATTCCAATCTTTTGACTGGTAGTGTAGACATACTGGAAATGATTTGGTATAGAAATGGGGGATAAGATTGGGACACATTACAGGCCAAACTCGAACCTACGCTGCCAACATGAGCACCACATTTAGTGTGGCCGTACTATGGCTCTACAACCTATACTTTGAGTTCAATTAAGACTCTGTGATGCTGCATACATCCCTTAAACTATGTTGCTGACTATTTTGACCTCTAATGCTGGAGTTGGTACAGAGAGGGCAGCAGGTGTTGTGCGAATGAGGTCGGTATGTTTGCAAGGTGCTAACCGATTAGTGGTATGATTGTGCACAGGAGCCTGTGGCCCCTGGCCATCCTCGTTGAGCACAATGATCAGGGCTGGAACACCGCGCATTTGGCCATTCGCTCTCTAATTAGGGTCTAAATCAGAGCCTGTGCTCCTGCCTAATGAATCTTAGACAGAGAGATGAGAGACAGGGAGAGCAGACTTGGAATGAGGTGGTGAGGAGAACACAGATTCCAGCATCCCATCTGAGGTCCTTGCCATGAAAGTGTATTAATGGCTGGTTTTCAAACGCTGCACAGATGGCTTTGCCACTGTGTGTGTTTGTTCTGGTGCTGCATGATGCAACTTTGGTCGCTTAAGAGTAAAAGAGTAAATGTGTGTGTTATGCAGTGAAGCCATTATGTATCTGATGCAATGACAAAATGAGGCATATCTGATTTGGATAAATCCGGATGTGGGTGGGGCTTAAACCAGAAGTGCCCAAATTTAGATGTAACTATTCCATTAACAGTTTCTATGTTGCAAATATTTATTGTATAATATAAATAAAAGAAAGAAAAAAGGAAGGAAAAACGCTTATTGTTCAGAAAATACATGCTATGTGCTAGAGACACTCGCTCAGAAGGTTAAAGGGGGGGAGGGGTATCACACAGTTTCTGCCAATCTCATGTTAATCTTGAGTACCTTTAGAGTTGTAGTGCATCCTTCATATCTCCAAAAAGCCTTTAGTTTTATCATATTTATAAAAGATACATACGCTGTCCTGAGTCTTTCCGAAAACAGCCAAGCGCCTGGAGGCGTGCCGTGTGAGCGGAGCTAAAGAGTGACGAGCACGCGCAGCTTTTGCGTAGCGATCGTCTGCAAGTATCAATGGTCAGCTAAACAAATGTACTTAAACACACACAATACACCATCGCGTTATCCCTGGATAACTTTTGAATCACTATAATGAATATAGCGTATAGTGAATGATGAATAACGAATTTATGAATTCACTACGTTCATGTTGTTTACATTATATGCACTTAGGTGCCTATTGCCAACAAAACAGACATTTGAAGCAGTTTTACTCACCACCTGCGGTTCCGACTCATGACCGGGATCATTACCGCTGTGACCGCTCCAACTTTCAGTTTCAAACGATCTGTAAATCCAGCTTAGAACTGTGCCTTGTTTATGAAACCATAAGCGCCGATCCTGAGGGTTCGAGCAGCCACAGGAAACACAAGATATTCTCTATTCATTTTAACCTATAAAAAAGTGATTGCAACTATCAGTTTCTATGGTTATTTTAATAACAAATATCGAGAGGGCATCAATGTAATGCGTGAGCACAAAACTCTCAGCTCCACTTAACGCTGGGTTCTTTGGGAAGCAAGGTTATCTTTCCCTCACAACCAAAAACACACTTCTTTGGTGACATTGTTGATTTCGTGAAGTCCTGTGACCTGTGCAGCGCTGCCGACGACTTCCGTAAAGCCAAACGCACGTTGATGGGCGTGCTCTTGCTCTCTCGCTCTGGTCGGCGTGTGTATTTTTGGCACAGAAATACTACGTCATACGTCCAACTCGTTTTTTGAAACTTTGGCCATGTTTAGCATGAGAATCAAACTCTTTAACAGTGTAAATAAGTCATAATACATGGAAAAACATTATACCCCCCCTTTAAAAACATTAAAAGACATTTTAAAAAGTGTAAAATATGCACACCATTGTATCTTAGTTCAATGCCACTCTTGGAAAGTTCAAGTTTCTGAGACCTGCAGAAAAAATGGAGACTGAAACGCAGCCATCCAATTTTGAACTTGAGATCACATTGTGCACATTTCCAATCATTGGCTTCACAGACTTACCTTTGCTTTGTAATGATAGATATAGTCGTTAAAATATCACTTTATCCTTGTGCTTGTTGGAAAATCAGTCTAACATTTTTCTATTAAAATAGTAATTAATATTATTTATATTGCTTATTAAAAATCATGAATTATTTAAAGTCATTCTTCTAGTATTTCTGAAAAGTGTATATTATAAAAGGCAGACCTTATATGTATATATATATATATATATATCACCCAGGCCATATTCTTAGATCCAACACATTATCCTCTCCTGTGATTTTAGGCAATCTGGAATGAACAAATTTTGATACCAAAATCAGCATCCTCATGTGGCTCTGTTTACACCTGGTATTAAGATGTGATTTGGTTGATCGGATCATGAGGGAGACACATTCCCGTTTACACCTTTTTTCCACTTTCAACCACTTCTGTCCTGATTTCTTCAAGGGGAGATTCTATGGATGGGTTAATGTATGGGCTTTTTCAGATCTAATAGAAGAAATAAGCTCATGCAATTTACATGTGAACATGAGCGAAGACAACGGAAAAAACATATGGAGAGCAGCAGCTTTAGTTTCTGCTCTGACAGCCGCAAGATGACGCTGAATGCTGAGCGTGAGTTAGAAATCAGGAATGGTGAGAGAACATTGTGCTTGGTATGTATTTCGTCTTCAAACCAAACTTGGGTCTCCGGCTGAAAAAGTTTAAATCCTGTCTGGCTAGCGTGCTTCCCATAATGTTTACGCATTAGGTCAGTAGGCGGAGAGTAGGCAGTCTTTTGTGGCTGTTCGAACATATTCGACCACATGAGCGTTTACACCAAAGCAATCCGGTCGAACTACCTCTGGAAGTGGTCGAAAGTGGACAAGCTGAAATTATTTTAGACCCTGTTTACACCTGCATTTAGCGTCGTCCACTTGTGATCTGATCGACCAAAACACATCTTAAGTTGTAAACAGGGCCAATGACTCGTTCACCGGTCGTCGCCCCACATAAAGGTGAAGTACATGGAAAATAATGTGGCCTTTGTGTCTTGACTGAGTCTTGACTGAGTCAGAGAGGCTGGATGGTTTTGCTCCATGAAGCAGCGATCTCACAGATCTGAGCTCAAAATAAACCTGTGATTGCTTCAGGGAGGGAAACACCTTGTTTGAGAATGCTTTTCTCACACACATACACACATCTCTCTCTGTGTGTGTTTTTTTTTTAACCTAAATTATGCAGTGAAACTCCGTGAGTCAACGTGTGAGGACACCGGAGCTGTATGACACCTTTGTCAGCTAATTATAGATGGCAGAGTACGACTAGAGCTTGATGACGGAAAGCTTTTTCTTGGCTATGCGAGTATTCATATTTTTAAATGTCAAATGCATGTGCACATGAGGCGTTTCATTGTTTCACTGGCATCCATGTGGATGCCACAATCAAACACCCCTACACACTGTAAATATTATTTGTATTCTCTCCTCTAAGTAAAGCATCAAATTAGGCCACTGTTCTTCTAATGTGAAGATAACATAGCATGTGTCCTTTGAGCACTATTTCTCACTATTTAAGAAGTGAAAATTAGCCTGGCAGACATTTGCAGGACTGTGCAGAGATTTTTTGTTGTTGTTGATTTGATACACAATTGAATTGGAGTGACTTCCAATGCAATGTCGCTGAGCATGTTTAGTGAAAAGTAAGATAATGATCTTCCGTTCATATTTAGTGGGCACATAAAAGGCCTAGCATCTCTTTTCCAAGCCATTTATTCAATTACTTTTAACCAACAGGTCTTAGTGGAGGCATGAAATCAGCTCCTCAAGTTCACAAGTTAATTACAAAATTACATTTTTGTTTTATAATTGAAACTGTCAGAAATTACAGAATTATTTTCATTGGAAAGTATTCTTATGCAACCCACAATATATATATACACACATATTGGACAATATCAATCCCTTTTGAGAATCTGTTTCACTCATTTATGTCACAATAGAGAAGAAAAGATCGCAATTTCTATTTCATGCTGCCTTTAAACACATAAAATGAGTCAGTTTAAGGTGAAAAGAGAGAAAGAAAACTACAGAGTGAAGGAGAAAGCTATGATACATATCACAGATGGTGTGTGTTCTGTATCTCTGTGATTTCATTTCAAATATTTGTTTGACCCTTCATTTGCAGCAACCAAGAACATTTAGGAAAAAAAGACAAAAGAAGGCAAAGCGACTTGCTTTTATCTCTGACTCACTTTTTATAATTCTTTTTTCCTTTACTCTTTAGTCATTTGTTTTCTGAAAAGACAGAGTGTTATTCATGCTAAAACTGTTGACACAAAGGGAGTCCCTGTCTACAGCAATGTGTGCAAGACTGAATAGCTCAAAATCGTTACATCCTGGAGTGCCTACGCAATTTCGTACAAGAAAGCTCTTTTAAAGACTTTTCGGGGCTTTGTGCCGCGCCGGTTTAAGGCCATTTTGTGTACAAACTTCAATCAAAGGGGTCTGTAATAGCGAATGAATGAATGTAGTCGCTCTTTTTCCGCCTGTCTATGTTCTCTTGTGAGAACAAAGCTGTCTTTGATGTGAAGTGCATGCATAATCCTCTGTATCTGACATTGCATCTCTGTCGTGGAGTAAAGCCCCCTCAAATCTCGGAAGACCTGCGTCTCCGGAGCAGTGTCGTTAACTCCCCCACTGTGCCTTGTGTCACTCTCGGCACCGTTGTAGTGCTTGAATAGCTGTCAGCGCTGCATGTTTGCTATTGTGATATACCTGACTCCATCACTGTAACTGTTTGTTACCTGAAGACATGTTTGTGACTTTAAGTCACTGTGCGTCAGTGTTCTAAGGGCGCAGCGTTCTTATTTTCTTTTCTGTCCTCGTTCGTTTTTCAGTTCATAGTGGCCTTTCAACATATCACGGCAGACAGCGCTTCTCTCGTTGCTTTTTATGACTGTGTAGATGTAAAAAGCAACAAGAACAGATAAACCCCAGTGTTCCTCATCTGTGATTCTTTTTACTGGCTAACATGCTGTAACCAAATCTATCTTTTGAACATCTGCGAGTAATTTAGACTTGCTTTTTTCTCTCTGTGTTTATCATAAAAGTATTTTGTATTTTTTCCTCCATCGATAAACAAGCACATGGATGAGAAAAGCAGAAGAAAAGTGAAAACATCTGCTCCCGGAAGTGCAGACTGTCCAATCTGGCCATGTCAGCCTTTTTGTAGACTTTGGTGAATTAGAGCGTTTATCTGTGGCAGTGAAAACTCTTTCTTTCCATTCCATTAATTTCCGAATTCTGCACAAATGTGGTTTTCCTCAGGCAAACTGCAGCTGCATTTCTGTTTACTGCACATATGATGCCTTGTGTCATATACAGGCCTAGATTTGAAGGGGCCATGTGTCTTTTCTGAAATCCACATTAAAGGATTAGTTCACTTCAGAATGAAAATTTCCTGATAATTTACCTACCCCCATGTCATCCAAGATGTTTATGTCTTTCTCTCTTTAGTCGAAAAGAAATTATGTTTTTGAGGAAAACATTCCAACTTCAACGGCTACCAACAAGTTGAAGGTCCAAATGCGGCTCTGCGATGTGTTACGCATTATGTAGTCACGTTGGAAAGGTAGGTGGAAGTACCGCAGTTGGGCAAAAAACTTAGCTCATTTTCTCCTCCAACTTCTAATCATCCGGCATCGTTGTTTTACCTTTTTTGTAAAGACCATTTGACTTCACGCGTGACCTTCAATTCAATGTGATCATGTAATTACGTGGTGCATCGCAGAGCAGTGCAAGATGAGCATTTGTGGTTGAAAAGTATATAAATGTTAATTTTTTTTAGAAAATGGCCAATCATTACACTAGACAAGACCCTTATTCTTCGGCTAGGATCGTGTAGGGCACTATGAAGCTACACTGAAACTGCAATTTGGACCTTCAACCCGTTGGTAGCCGTTGAAGTTCACAATATGGAGAAAAATCCTGGAATGTTTTCCTCAAAAACCATAATTTCTTTTCGACTGAAGAAAGAAAGACGTAAATATCTTGGATGACATGTTGTGAATGTGAGTTTGTCGTTTGTATTGAATTTGAAGCCAAAATAGTCTGATTTATTAACAAATGACTGAATTTTTTGGTTAATCAAAAACATACAGCATGACCAGTGTAGCACCAATTTACAATCAATATGAACTGTTTTCTTTCTAGTGAATCAAAAATATACAGTGTGATCAGTCCCAATTCACAAATGACTCTTATGAGTTGATTCTTTTAATGAATAGTGTAACAAAAAGACAAATTACCAGTTCTAAATCAGTCTGAAACACTGACCTTTACCATCATTTACAGATTTAGCAGATAGATGATTTTTTTTCATATGTAAGCTAAATTCATGTAATTTCTCGTAGTAACACATATTGAGATCTGTCTGTGACTGCACCATTCTTGAAGAATTCCGATTAATATGCTATTCAAGGTTGGCTTAAACATGCCTGTTTTATACCCACATTTTTTTGTGTAGCTTGCTTCTAAAGGACTTATTCCCCACTTCACTCTGTCTTGCAAATGTCAATCTGTCCACATTGTCCACACAGATTCTTATAATAGGACTATATATCTTTTATAATGAGAGAGAACGAGAGAGATTAAACAGGCTGTAATCTCTCTTCGTCTTTCTCTCGCTCTCAGGTCGGGACAGTTTGATGGATGGAGGAGGTCATCTCTCAGGCGCTGACAGTGATAGCCTGTGTCAGCCCTCAGATAGTGACATGGCTCAGTTGCTCTCGTTCCCTCCTCCTGTCATCCTCCTGTTCTTTTAGTATTATCATTACTGTACTGAGGACAGATGGGGTGGGGTTACCTCAGAAAGAGGTTTGGATTACTCTGTATGTCTTTGCTGGCATGAAATAGTGTCCCACCGGTACTGTCAATGTGTGTAATCATCCATATCCCCTTGTGGAGTCTGCGTGACTTGGCTTCTCACTCACAACCCTGCTGGGAAACCAGGTCATACTAGCATAAGGTGGTCAAGCTGGTTTTTGGAACATGGTGAATGTTTTTATTTTTTTATTTTTGCTGGTTCAAGATGTTTTACCAGCCCAGCCAGGTCCTCACCAGCTGGTAGTGCAGTTGGTCAACCAGCTAAACCAGCTTGAACCAACAGCTTGGACCAGCTAGAAACCAAATGAAACCAGTTCCAAAACACAGATCTGGTTCTAGCTGGATTTTGTTTACAAAAAATAGTAGCAGTACCTTGATACAGTGTGTTTCTTCTGCTTCAAACTAATATTTCTCGGGGCCATTCACACATAATGGCTTATGCATTGAAAACTGCAATACAAGGGGATTGGAATGGGGAAAAAAGCAAGGTCTCAAGACACTTTCTTTTTTTAAAGTTAAACTTAAATTCTGTTTTTAGAATGCTGTGTCATGCATGAGACACTGGAAAAGATGTAAGACACGAGTGGTCAAACAGTTTTTTTCTTTTGGTTATATGAATGACTTTTTTACCACACCTTTATCTTTATTTACCCTGTTTATTTTAGCGATCAATGTGTAGATTTTACAGTTTTACCTTTGTCCCAGATTTTTAATCTTTATTTAATCGAAAAATCATTGATAATATTATTTATATTTTTATATTTATATTTTATATTATTTGGAACTTAAATAAACAAACCCTTTCAATATATTTTTTTGGGGAAAAAAAAAAACAATATTAAAAAATTAACTGTCATTTCCACCATAATGTCCAATTTTGCCCCTAATAAAGTTTTTAAATGGTGTCAAGTGAAGAGAATGAATGAAAGGAAATACAAAACGTGACACAAAATATGCAAATATCACTTGTATAAATCATGCAAAACCTGAATATATCATTTTCAATGCTAGCTATGAAACTAGGTTTATTAGGACCAAGAAATGTTGGCCATTTTGTTCCAAAATTAAAGAAAAAAAGTTTAAAATATGATTTCCAATACACAATTTCAGATGTGGTGGAAATGGTCATGAATTCCGGGGAAAGGGTGAAAAAACAAACAAACAAAAAATGTGATGCATGTACAATACATTAAATGATAAACTTTGTTCACTGAAAAATTTGTGAAAGTTTGTTGTTTGTTTTAGAAAATTAAGTGCACATGCTCAAAAGTGCTCACAGCCGAAGATAATATATCATGGTACTGAATGATGGTACATATGCTACATGTAAAAAAACAACAACATAAAAACATAACCTCAGTACATTTTTTAAGTGAGGTTAAGGATACACATAAGTTCCTTTGGGCTCCATATGGACGTGTGTGTGCCTTCAGAGACCCCTCTGTGAAGTGTCTGCATGGAGAACTAATTGTTGACATTGGGTAATTGTGCCCTGAAGGTTTGTTGTGTTTTATTTAGTTTCGTGATGAGCAACTACGGCAGGCCCCTTAGGCTGTGCAGGGCAGAATGGAGACAAATAGCAAAACGAGAAAAGGGAAAAGACTAAGAAGGGATAATTCTTTAAACTTGTATTGCTTTGATGGCACTGCAATCAACTCAGCAAGCATTTCATGTAATTAGCCACTGAGCGTAATGTTAACACACTCATTGACTTTTTGTTTGTAAGACATCTGCGTGCCAGTGCCATTGACCCCGCGACAGAGCTCCCCCTCCATATCCGCCGTTTCGCTTCTCGATACCCATCCGCCTTGTTTACGTATTCATTTATTCCTGCCCGTGTAGTGAAATGTTAGCTGCGTTGGTCTGTAGGAAAAACTCGTAAATTTCCTGCCATTGATTTGTAGTAGATATGGATTTCCTCTCTCTCTCTAAAGTGGTGGGGTGAAATAAGCTTTGTTTGGTGGACCGGCCTTGTGTAAATCTGCCTGTGACATTTTGATAGCTGGAGATGTACTGGAAAAAAAGCAAATATGATTAGAGAGGAGGCTGGATTAAAAGCTGTCACTCAAACGTTCCATTATCAAACCAAACGAGAGCGCCGCGCTCAGAACGGATGCGAGAAGAGAGGCCCAGATAACTCGGAGACAAAGAGAAACAGCAGAGGAGGAGAAAAGGCGAGGGATGGACTTGTGGGCAAGTCAGTCCGAGAGTCTTTCAGCAAACAGCGAGTCGTAAATATTTCAGCCGTCACGGCAAAGTGTCGACAGCTGTTCCCATCTGCATGTTAATGAAGGCAGAGGCGAGTGACTCTGGCTCAATGGGTCCCTTCAGCTCCCACACTCTCTCTCACGCACACACACTCCCACACCCGAACCCTCTCTCTCTCGAGGTCTGCCACCACGGCTCTCTATCACTGGATGGGCATTGTACGCCCAGAGCACCCTCAGTCCCACGTATCTAAACACACTCGTGCGCTTGTTTCTCTAGAGCAGCCGTGAGGTCAGTAGGCTATAGACAGAGAAAGATAGAGAGACAGAAAGACACAAAGTATGGGACAGATGGTATGTGGTTGAGTGTGAGATCAAGTCAAGGTGAGTGAAAGATACAAAATATTCCTTATTATACATATATTATATTATATTATAATTTATATTATATTATAAATTATTTTACATTTTCTAAATATTTAGGGCTAAATTTAGATTTTACTTTTAATTCTGACTGTACACCAGAA
>RJVU01062584.1:7456013-7488158 GCA_003731715.1 Anabarilius grahami | reverse complement strand
TTTCATGGGGTATTTTTTAATTTTTTTTACATAATATAATTGAAAGAATACATTTATGAAACAATGAAGAAATTATCAAAATGAATAATTTTACATAGAATATTGCATTTAATATTTTATATATTTTTTTTAAATATTAGTGTAATATTAGGTTCGAAATATTAGTGTACTAATATACCGTAGTGGCACATGGTTTTCAATTTTATGCAATACTGAATTACAAAATTAGCAAATGTTTTCCTTTAATTTTCCCTACTAATATACTATATGTATATGCAGAACTCATATGTAAATATGTTATAGTTTTAAATGAGCAATGTTTTTAAGGGGACGTCTTCTTCTATCTTATCCTATAGCATTTATAAGTGGTCAAAGTGAAGAACCTGGAAAAAAATATGGAATGATAATACAGTCTCTGACTAATGCATTAACAAAGGCTATTATCTGCAACATTAAAGCCCGATTATGTGTGACAGCTCTCCCTTTCTCCCTAAAAGAGTGCCATTTAAACGTAGGACATGTTATTCTGGATAAACAAAAAACAGAGTCATCCATCTAAGACCAAAAAACAGTTCAGATATCTTTTTTTGTGTGTGTGTGTGTGTGTGTGTCATAGAACTATGATGCAATACTCCTGGTTATGGTTGTCCTTAGCAAACTAATTCCCCCTTTCGTCTCCCGCCGCAGATGTCCCCTATAGTCTTTGGGTGAGAACTGACTCATGCTAACAGAGTGGGATTGTTAGTTCTGTTATGGAGCTGATGAGAGCCATACTGTGTGTCTGTGTGTGTATAAGAAGAAGCATGCAATGTTTGGCGTCAATGTCACCCCGTGGATGATGTGAGGTCATTTAGTTTCTCAGCTGCTGGGGTCAAGACCTTAGTTCTGCATCATGTGCTATCAAAGCTTTGTACAATAGTACTAACCGAGTGGACGCTTTTAATTTTTAATTAGCCAGAGCGTGTCTTTTTAGGCTCTTTCCCAAATGGCAACCTCAGCCCTTGCGGTCTTCCTCTGAGTCTAAACATTGTCGCAGGAGCCGTTGTGTAATAGTCCGCTGTAGAAGGAAAGAAGGAAGGAAGGATGGAAGAAATAAGAAAGGAACTGGACGAGTGAAAAGAAAGAAGATGGATGGATGGACCTAGAAAGAAAGAAAGAAAGAAAGAAAGAAAGAAAGAAAGAAAGAAAGAAAGAACGAAAGAACGAGAGAAAGAAACTGGAATAGTGAAAAGAAGGAAATGAGGATGATGGATGGATCTAGAAAGAAAGAAAGAAAGAAAGAAAGAAAGAAAGAAAGAGAAAGAAAGAAGGACAGGCGAAAGAAAGGAACTGGAATAGTGAAAAGAAGGAAAGAAAGAATGATGATGGATGGATGGATGGATGGACGGATGGATGGACGAAAGAAAGGAATTGGAATAGGGCAAAGAAGGAAAGTTGGACGGATGGATGGACCAAGAAAGAAAGAAAGAAAGAAAGAAAGAAAGAAAGAAAGATTGACGGATGAAAGATAGGAACTGGGATATTGAAAAGAAGGAAAGGTGGATGGATGGATGGATGGATGGACCAAGAAAGAAAGAAAGAAAGAAAAAGAAAGAAAGATGGATGGACAAAAGAAAGGAACTGGAATAGTGAAAAGAAGGAAAGGAGGATGGATGGATGGATCTAGAAAGAAAGAAAGAAAGAAAGAAAGAAAGAAAGAAAGAAGGATGGACGGATGGACGGACGAAAGAAAGAAAGGAACTGGAATAGTGAAGAAAAGAAAAGGAGGATGGATGGATGGACCTAGAAAGAAAGAAATAAAGAATGATGATGGATGGATGGATGGATGGACGAAAGAAAGGAATTGGAATAGGGCAAAGAAGGAAAGTTGGATGGATGGATGGACCTAGAAAGAAAGTAAGATTGACGGATGAAAGATAGGAACTGGAATAGTGAAAAGAAGGAAAGGTGGATGTATGGATGGACCTAGAAAGAAAGAAAGAAAGATGATGGATGAATGGATGGATGGATGGATGGATGGATGGATGGATGGATGGATGGACGAAAGAAAGGAATTGGAATAGGGCAAAGAAGGAAAGTTGGATGGATGGACCAAGAAAGAAAGAAAAAGTGACGGATGAAAGATAGGAACTGGAATAATGAAAAGAAGGAAAGGTGGATGGATGGATGGACCTAGAAAGAAAGAAAGAAAGAAAGAAAGAAAGAAAGAAAGAAAGAAAGAAAGAAAGAAAGAAAAAGAAAGAAAATACATAAATAAAGATTACGATAAAAGAAAGAAAGAAACACGAGGGAAGATGATGAAATCAAACCCATGAGATGTGGTCCCTGAACAAGTGGGTTCAGTCAGGCAACATCACACCTCAGGGTACAAAACCTGCTCTTAAAACCCAAATGCTCTGTCTGGCTCATTTGCAGTGGACGTGATATGGCTTGATTGGATTTGATATTCACTACAATTCCCTCTCATATGTATCTGATTATGTTCAGGCACAAAGCACTCATTATCTGTGGGATTGATTCTGATGGAGAGAAAAGAGGACAGTCTCGACGCCATCTGCAACAGCCCCACTGCGAGATGTGTGAATTATGAGCGATTAGCCATTTCATCTCCCGAACTCTCCCAAACACTGTCTGCACACTGAAATGCACTCACACACACACACACACACACACAGAGGCCAGTGTTTTTCCCAGCCACGCTTGATTCATTTTGTCACCCTGCTTCCGGAAATAAAGGACCCCTTTTAAGCTAACTGAGCCCCTGATTGTAAATGTTTGTGACAAACCACTGCAGCAATGAATGCGTTTATCATTAACAGCCCATAAAAGTGTTTGTAAAACCACTTTTGTAATTTTCTTTGTTTGGCACCACTATAATCCGAGTTACAGATGTTGTAAATTTTGCCGGCATGAAACCCAATTAGGGTAGTATTCAGCGCTGTATCCTTTCCAAGCCCCTACACGGGTGTAGTGTACGGGAGGAGATAATTGCTTTCTTTCATGTGAAGGGATGATGCCTCTGGGTATCTTCTGGACGGATGGACAAAGCGCACACAGATGTGGAAGCTGGATAAGAGAAGGAATTAGGCTATTTATTTAATGAACTGTTGGTTCATATATAATCAGTCAGTGAAGGTAATGATGGGGCTGTGGCATCATGTATGTTAGCCAGAAATGAAAAGAGCTTAAAATAGATTCATTAGAGACATTGGGTTTCTTTCACTAAGTCTTATACACGCAGAAATGATTCTCATGTAAAATCTTCAGATGCGCAATAGGTGCGTATGCACTTCGGTTTGTTCTTTCCTCATTCTAATGTTGGTGAATCTGGATTATTCTATTCGAGGGAGTCCACAGTTAGTAATTAGCATAATACATGCCCAAAACATCTCCATATAGGGAATTTCCACAAAATTTCTTCTGTTTAGCCATTGTTCAGAAATATATTTCACTCAAGTACACAAATGCAAAGGTGCAGTCCAGTACTGAACTCAAGGGGGTGATAGAGTTACTATCAAATGTCATTAAAATGATTGATGTGTGATTCAGTGTTGCCAAGTCCGTGGTTTTCCCGCGAAATTGGGCTACTTTAACACTGTTGCCGTGGGTTGTTTTTCATGTCCACGGGTTGACGCGACCCTGGAATGCAAATTTTTATCAGGGGAACCCCGACAAAAACGTAGATTTTACCCCCCCGGAACGCAATTTTCACCGGGGAACTCTGAAACGTACGGTGGCCCAGTAGTGCACAACACAACGAAATTAAAAAAGCAAACATAAGTTCACAACACAACGAAATCAAGCCACAACACAACGGAATAAAGCCACAACACAACGAAATCAAGCCACAACACAACGGAAATGCTCCCGACCACTAGGGGGCTCTCAGAGCTCGGTAAAGTTAGTTTTTCTTGCCAATGTTCTATAGAGTCGACAGTGATATCAATACCACGATTAGTTTTAACAGTATGTAACCACCCTATATCGACATGAAATATTAATTCAAAATCACCTACGTGCAAAATAGCTTCATATTTATACCTGTGAATGATTTGACGCGATACCACGGCGCATGATGAAGGGAACGTCTGCCAATTCCACCAAGTGGTTAAAACGTATAATTTGTATTCATTAAAATTACTTTTAACATTTAAAAACAGACATATTCAAATTCCAAAGCTTGTCAATCTTACCAACAGGAACTAACAAGCTTTGGAATTTAAACATGTCTGTTTTTAAATGTTAGGCTAAACAAAGTCATTGTAATGAATACAAATTATACGTTTTAACCACTTGGTGGAATTGGTGGATGTTCCCTTCATTATGCGCCGTGGTATGGTATCGCGTCAAATCATTCACAAGTATAAATATGAAGCTATTGTGCACGTAGTTGATTTTTAATTAATATTTCATGTTGATATACAATGTTTACATACTTAAAACTAATCATGGTATTGATATCTTTGTAAGACTGTCGACTTTATAGAAAATTGGCAAGGAATACTAATATTACCGAGCTCTGAGAACCCCCTAGTGGTCGGGAGCATTTCCGTTGTGTTGTGGCTTTATTCCGTTGTGTTGTGGCTTGATTTCGTTGTGTTGTGGCTTGTTTCCGTTGTGTTGTGGCTTTATTTCGTTGTGTTGTGGCTTTATTTCGTTGTGTTGTGGCTTTTGTGTTGTGGCTTTATTCCGTTGTGTTGTGGCTTGATTTCGTTGTGTTGTGAACTTATGTTTGCTTTTTTTATTTCGTTGTGTTGTGCACTACTGGGCCACTGTAGAAACGTGATTAGGCTAGTTTTGAGTAGCAATTGGGCAGGTTGTGTTGTGAAAACCTGGCAACCCTTGTGTGGTTTGAGTTGGTTTTTAAGTTTTTGTTTAGTACCTTGAAAGCATCCTAAGATAAATTGTCTGACATAAAAAAAAATGCTTATGTCTGCCTTGGCTTTTACACAAGATCTCACAGGGCTCATATTATACAATTTGAACCGCAACAATCGTAAAGGACATTTTAAAAAAGCACAGTGCGTACTTGGTAAGACGCTACTAAATACTTGATGTTGTGTCCATTTGTTTATATTTTATCTGTCTCCTACAGTCTGTCTCTGTTATTGTCTCTGATGTGGGTCTTCAGCTTTATTCATTTCTTCAGACAGTTAGACGCCTAATTGAAATTAGTGTCAGGTAAGTGCTAGTCTGTGGCAGAGATGACAGAGAAAACAAACAATGCCGGAGCAGGCGTGCCAGGGGAAAGAGAGCATGCAGATGCAGCCTGTTAGATCATCACACAAACAGATGTTCAGTTTTCTCTCTTTCCCCCTCAACATTTGTCCTTCTAACACTCACTCCATCCCCTGCCAGTTTGTCCATCTCCTCCTTTTTGTCTTGTCAAAGCATGATGGCCCCTGTCTGTCTCTGTGCGATTCGTCCATCTGAGTTTTGCGTTAGGAAACAACAGGTTTGGTTTAGGTCAAGTAGGTCTACAATACATGGCGAAAGCTATCTGTTAGCATTCCCATTCAAAAGTTCTGCTGGTGTAGGACCCCTTGTGCATCATTTGAATTCTTTGCTACCAGAAAAGCTTTTGAGTCAAGGCAATGCCATGTGACTAATAATCACTCTGGAGCCAGAAGGAAATTGTCGTGAAAACACTGATTTGGCTGATGGCAATGATCTTGAGCTGTGATAAAAGCAAGAAGCTGGAAAAAACTTCAATTTCATGCTTTTAAGAGCTCTAAATAAATAAATAAATACACTGTCCATTTAATGCTTTTAAGAGCCCTCTAAAATATAATAAAATTAAATAAAATAAAATCAAGCGTTAGCGTCAGTTCTGGCAGGTCACATCAGTCAAGCTTGCATCAGCTGACTCCCAGGTGACTCGCGTCAACCTATAGGAATATGATGCCTATCACAGAATTCATATATAAGCTCCTCAGTATTATCAGCAGCTATCGCATTTCTCAGGAGCAAATTACCCTCCTCCATCCCCAGCTCCTCTTCTCGTCAGTCAGGATTTGGCTTATGATTCCCTTGAATCGGACTTATTCTTGAAATATGTGTACGTTAAATCTTGACATTAATGATATCTGCATATGTTGGTTCTGTTCTGTTACCCTAGGGGTGGTTATTGCTGCTCTCCCCACTCTTATCCATGCTAGGCTGCATGGATGCGCAGGGAGTTCTTGCCCAGAACAGAACCATACTGCCAATACAAACTATGCATTATCAATCATATTTGACGATAGTGGTCTAGACAGAAATATTACTATGGTTCCAAATGGTGTAGTCATTGCATCCACCACGGAGGGCACTATACTTTTAGGTGTACAACTTGTTACTGGAGCAGTACCCTCAAAAGGTAAAATGTAATTTTATACATTAACATGCATCCATAAAGTATTATTATTAGGGATGCACCGATACCATGTTTTAAGGACCGAGTACTGTACGAGTACCGATACTTTTTTTCTGGTACTCGCCGATACCGATACCGGTTCCAATGCCTATACATTTATACATTTTTTTGGTAATGTGGCAGTTTTCCAAGAAAAACACAGTGAGACTAATGAATGTAGGACAGCTTCTTTATTATTACTCCAATGAAAAAAGTAATAATTTTTATGTGCTTGTCTCAAACTTTTTTCATTTTTAAACACTTGCTGTTTAAATACGGAGTTGGACTTAGGACGAGGAAGCCTTGGGTACGAATCCGGGGGAAAACCGAGTCACGGTAAAAGAGCTCAAAGATGAGAGATCAAAAGCAAAAACGACACGATTACGGATGCTTTTTGTGTCACATTTGCTTTTGTTAACATTATCGGGTAGGTTTAGGTGTAGTGTCGGTGGTACGTTATTTTAGAAAATAATGGAGCATTACACATTTAGCGCCACTCACTGGACATATATTCACGTTTATCTGTTCCGGCAAAAAAATTAACATGCTTTTAGCGCCACTCAGTGGACATTTCATAATGAAACTGCAGCGATATGTACATATTGGTACGTATTTTGCGACTTGCGAAAATGTTCCCACAGGTACGTTTTTCTAATGAGACCAGGTTGGTTTGTGTCCACTTAAGCCATACCTGACTGTATTTACATGAGATACTCCACACGATGGACATTTTGACAACTATTTGTGCATTTGACCATTCAGGCGCAAAGAGAACTGAGAGAACGGGGACCGTGCGCAAGAAGGAGAGAGAGAGCGCGCGCACGCGAGAAAGAGCTCTTCTGGTCTGTCATTCAGCGTGATTTGCATGCAGTTCGCAATGTGTCGGTTGTTAAATTAACAACCGACAAAACAATGTTAATCATTAATTTTGAAGTATTTCCACACCCGCGAGGCTGACATTGTTTCTGCTGCTGCAGCCGGTGTCTCTTCGCGCTAAAAATTCTGTCAGTTACGTCACGTGAGGTATCGGTCTTTACGAGTACAAGTACATGAGCTTGGATGTACTTGTATATCCCTAATTACTATGCACCCTTTAAGGTATAAGGTGCAGAGGTCTGCAATTTGAAGGTACTGCCCCAGTGAAAAACTATTGTACCCCTGAAGGTACAGGTTTTCCCTGTACAGTAATGTATCATGTTACCCAGACTGACCTTGACCCTTTGGTTTTGGTTAAAAGTTAGGGATACCTTCCATAAGAATCACATCTAAAACAAATGGGTATGAGTTGAAAAGAGCTGACTTGGAAGAGCTGTAAAATTCTGTACAAAAGTAGTGCAAAATCGCGAAAACACTATACAGTAGTGTGTTTTTAAGGTTGTGCAGATCTCTTTCCTTAACCCCTCACCTAATTTTAGATATAAAGACGATTTTAGCTTTGTTCAGTAAATCTCCGAGGCAAGCTCTGATCCTTTAGTTCACAGAGAGCTCGAGACAGCAGAGATAAGTCTGCTCCGCACCCCTTTCCAGAGCAAGAATACCGCAACATCTGATCTGTTTCCCTAGCTTAAGGTTAACCCAGGAAGCACTGAACATTGAAATTAAAGTAATAGTTCAGAGAAAAGTCTATTCAACCTCACATAATTTGGAAACCTTTTTATTTTTTCTTCAATGGAACAAATTTTGGAAATTTTGGAATTTTTTGCAGAATAAACTGCTCTTTTCCACACAACTACCACCAAGCCCCCATCAATTCAATGACAGTCCAATGTTGCCTGAACCCCAACATTCTTCAAAATATCTTCCTTCGTGTTCTGAAGTCATTCAGGTTTGGAACGAGGTTGAGTAAATGATCACTTTTTGGGTGAACTTTCCCTATAAGAGGGACTCAAAATGACTTTTTAAAAACAAAAGAACCTCTGTTTGACATTAACTGTTTTCTGATGCAGGATCCCTCCTCATCTTGTACTTTGTCTGATAGGAAAATCAACGGTTTATAAGTTGATGAAAGAAGGCCTGGCATTTAGCACGGTAAACACATTCATCACCAGAGACAGATAATTATCTCTTTAATTCCACGACCGCGTGAGGCCTAGAGCTTGTTGTCACAGACGTTGGAGCGCAAATAAAGGAGAATGAGGTTGGTCTTGAAAGAGGCTGCGATGCTTGCTGCCTTCTGTTTGCTCAAATAACCTTGTTCGCTGGGGTGTCATTGTAGCTCTTTAATTTGAGAGGAAGAAAAAAAAAAAAGGGGCGGAGTGCGGAAAGAGACGGCGATGAACGAGAGAACCCATGAGACATGACAGCCTGTCTTCTCTCCCTTCTCTATCCCTCTGTCTTTCACTTTATCTGTTGCTCTCTTTCTTGTCAATTTGTCCTCTAACTCCTGCATCGTCGTTTTCCACCTACCCAACTTTTGAACACAACAAACAGCGATACTTTAAGCACCATTTCCATGATATGCTATGATTACATGCTGTCCATGACAGACAGTGAAAGGGATAATAAAATGGCATGCAGAACTCAACATAGTGTAACAGGGCAGAAGTCTAAATGAATGAAGGTATTTGTATTTTTCGAGAGTTTGGAGACATCACAATAATCCTCAATGGCTTCTTTTCTGCTCAATGAATGTGGAAAGCAGGCCCCATCATGGCATTATCCTGCTATGAGAAAATACCTGTATTTTCTAAACTGTCTTTCTTTTATATCTACCCACCTTCCCAGAAGCTAGTGGCTGTACATGAGCCCTTTCTGCTTGAGAATTTTTTCCAGCATATTTAGAATCCAAAGCTGCTATGTGAGAAGTATGTGAGAAGCAGCCTGTGTTTCCATAATGCCATAACGCCCACTTCCGGATTTATCCGAATACATGTATAAATAATTTTGGGACTGTTACAGATATTGGCTCTGCGGCACACCCCTACTTGACATGCGCGTGAGTGACAGATTAGGAAATGTATTTGACTATGAATGCCAATGACAAACTAATTATCTATATATCCACCAATGGCAGGTTAGTTCATCAAAAAATGAAAATGTTATTTACTCACCCTCATATTGGTTCAAATCTGTATGACTTTCCTTTTTCTGTGGACACAAAAGAAGATATTGAGAAATATTTTTCAGTTGTCCATACAATGAAAGTGTTGTTTTGGACCTCACTTTCATTTTATGAGCAACAGTTGCAACATTCGGCTAAATGACGTGTGTGAGTAAATGATGAAATGGTCATTTTGGAATGAACTATCCATTTAAAGTCCAATTCACACTACACCGACAGACGGCAACAGACACTGTTGTCTGTTGGCGTCTCTCAAAGCATGTTTTCGCTGATTAAACATGCTGAATCTGCATTTGTCAGCCTTGGAATGTCTGAGAAGTGACGTGCTGTAATCGGGTGACTGTCGCCGCTGGTCTGTGTCTGTCGGTGCAGTGTGAATTTGCCTTAAAGCTTAAACCAGTCAAGACTCATCTGTTTTTTTACTGGGCTCTTTTGTATCCAAAATGTAAGTTTTACAGCTTTTCTCCCAGAGTGACATAGTACAAGAAAAGCTTGGGCTCAAATAACCGAATAGCAGTTTTTGTTGTGTCACTGCTGTCGATCAATAAACAAGACATGTCTGTAATGAGCTGGCCACTGCGCAACACTTGCCGTCCCCATCCAGGACATGCTGGGATAGTTACATTTCTTGGGGAAGAGAAGAAAGTGCTCATCCCTGCATCAGTAGAGGTGTTTCCTGTGGTTCAGCGATTCTAGGATTTGATCTTCAGTGGGGCTTAGCCCTCAGTGAGAATGTGTAGCAAGAGAACATTGCCTACCAAGAGGCAAGTGGTGCCTCTTTGTAAATTGGCACCAATATATTACTGCATAGTAAGTCAAAAGTACCCAACCAGTACTTAAATTGTTACCAAGTCAATACAAAAACTTTATAAATTATATAATGCTACCAGTCTTTCTGCAGTACAGTTCAAACCAGTACACGCTTAGGCTACTGTTTGACCCACAGAAAATTGTCATCATATCATTATTATTAACAAGTATTACTGTTAACTAGGTAAAAAAAAAAAAAAATGGACTCTTTGCTAAACACTAAGGATTTTTTTCTTCTGGCCTGGTCGGATCACAGCAAAAACTAATACTAGCCTAACTAACATAAAGTTCAAACATTAAAGACAAATAAAATAATAACAAATAAACAAATTACAAGAAATAATAGCACAAATAAATGCAAGAGAACAAAGATAGAAATAAAATAAACAGTACTTTACAGTGTTTGTGAAAACGGTATTACTGTTTTGTTGTTTAATTAACATTATTAAAGGATTAGTCCACTTTTAAATAAACTTTTCCTGATAATTTACTCACCCCCATGTCATACAAGATGTCCATGTCTTTCTTTCTTCAGTTGAAAAGAAATTAAAGTTTTTGATGAAAACATTCCAGGATTTTTTTCCATATAGTGGACTTAAATGGGCACCAAACAGTTGAAGGTCCAAATTGTGTAGACACTGCTAAGTGTATTACTGCCCTCCACAGGCCAAAGTTTTGAACTAATTTTTATATGCAATATGCTAGTATATAACAATTAGTTCAAACTTTGACCTGTGGAGGGCAGTAATACACTTAGCAGTGTCTACACTGCTGGAATTCTAATAAAGAAGATGAAGAGAGCTAGTTCAAGATGAGCATTTCTGGTTAAAACTTATATAATTTTCAATTTTTTTCAGAAAACGAGTGATGGTTTCACTAGATAAGACCCTTATTCCTCATCTGGGATCGTTTAGAACAATTTGAAGCTGCAGTGAAACTAATTATGACCTTCAACTGTTTGGAGGCCATTGAAGTCTTCTATAAGGAGAAAAATCCAGGAATGTTTTCATCAAAAACTTTAATTTCTTTTCGACTGAAGAAAGAAAGACATGGACATCTTGGATGACATGGGGGTGAGTAAATTATCAGGAAAAGTTTATTTAAAAGTGGACTAATCCTTTAACATAGGAAACAGAAGATTTATGAGGCTGCTGTCACTTTAAGACCTAATGCACACATCCGTTATATTGACACACATCCGATATTTTCGTTCACTTAAGACATAACCAACTGTGTTTACGTGGATACTCATCAAGACGGCATTTTGACATAATTTTGTGTGTACTCGTGTGCTGTCTGAGAGGCGGCTTTTTGTGTGCGTGCACAGAAACGATCTATCACAGTGCGCAAGTACTGAATCAAGTTACTTTCACGCCGTCATGTGCTTGAAAATCACTTGAATGTTTAAACTGATAAGACTTAAAAACATGTGAAAATTATAAATTTTCTTGAAGCACTACTGGCCTGATCTTTCAGATATGTGATTATAGTTTTAAGAGTGCTGAGACGACAGACAAAGCACCCCTAAAAACGGTCTATAACCGCCCCTGTTCAGCCTTGAGAATGTCCTGGTTAACATCAAGGCTAAGTTAAGCCATGGATTAGATGATTACACCCTCCAGCTTCATTACGGATACCACTTGTATAAAAAGCACTGTTTATTCTGTTCAAAAAACACCCACTCTTTCACTTGAAGACTTTTGCTCTGAGCATCCTGAACACAGCTTATCTTGGACCAAACAGATATGTGCCATTGTGTGTGTCTGTGTAAAGCAATGTTTGAGGTCATGCTGAGATCAATTGGAGCTTTTTTTTATTGTCTGCCCATAAAAAACAAAACACCTGTGCAGTCAGTCACATCCACATATTTTGGTCTGTCTTTTTTCTTTACACTAGGCCGTGTCACTGGGACTCCAGCATGCAATCTGTAGTGAAAGAGGTTAAGGTTTGGGGGTTAGTTTTTTACAAAAATACAAACTAGGGGTTTCCAAACTGAATCTGACTCACTTATTGAACAGCGAGTTGACATGACTTGAATGAATATCATAAGACAACATACAGTATTGTATAATTAATATACATAATAGCAATTTTTTGTATGCACAAACAAAGTTTTTAAGAGAATAGAAAATATATAAACCGAATTATTTGAAATAATCCAGTTTTAATGGGATTGCCCGGCTTGAGCTGCAAAAGGGGTATTTTAGCTCATTCAAATGTATATGCTATTTCAGGTAAAGTAAAATGAACTAAAATTAATGAATAAATTACTGACTGAAAAGACATTTTCATTGAAAGACAAGAAGTATGACTAAAACAAAATACAGTGCAAAAATTAACATTGAATTACACACACTCACTCTTGCACATTCACAAAAATGGATTCATTTCTGTAGTTGTAATACACAGAGACACACACACACATCTTTTGGTTTCATTCATTTGCTAAAGAATGCACACTCTCATAGACACACACATCGATCTCACCCACACACATTCATAACAGCATTATCCAGGATGTGGAAACTCCTAATCTCAGACAATACTCTGCTATATACAGCGATAGCGACTGCTATATTTATTAACAATTCCGAGAGGAAGGAACGTACTAAGTTTGCTGAACATATTCATTACACACATTAAAGAAATGATGATTATTATAAATATCACATCACTTAATGTGAAGCTTCCCATTGTTCTTCATCCATTTCCAGAATCCTCCAGTATTTAGCGTATTTAAAACCCATATGACTCAGTGCACTTTTTTTCTCCGTCTGGGTTCGTCTCATTTCTTAGCATGCTGAATATAAGGAACAAAGCTAATGCCTTTAGATAAGGATGATTAACCTAGACTAAAATCTGCATGGTATCTTCCTGTATAGTATATGGCTCTTGGGGTGAGCCTGGTGCCGGGGTGCTCACTTTGTAAAGTGACTAATGACACATGGAAATGTTGCGATTACATCAGAATAGTCTCCAAGATGTCTGTCTATTGCTCTTGCGGATGACCGCACATATTTCTTGTCTTTAAGTGCTGTAAAACTGCACGAGACACTCAATTGTCAGGAAAAAAATGACAAACAGGCCTGTCTGAGAGATGATCCAGCCGCTTTTAGCCTAATGATTTGCTGAGGACTGAGGCTATTGATCATTTTGGCATGAAGCAAATGCACTGGAAATAATGAATGACAGCAGGTGTTCATATTTTTGTAATTGATTGCCCCATAATTGGACAAATTATTGAGCTCACTGATGAAATACAAGATTAAGGATGACGTTTTTGTAGAAAGTGACTCCTTCACAGGGAACAAAGAGTTATTTTTGAATGTGAAGCACAGGTGTGGCACTTCTCGATCGATAAAGCCCAGCGTGGTAATTCCTCAAGTACCATAGTCAGCCACGTCGGTGTCTACACACTTTTGAAGTTATTATGTTCACTTTTATCTAGTCAATGGATAATTGCTGTTGTTTTCCCATCTGGCTCATACGGTCTTTTTTCTGTCTTCTCTAATCCTGCAGATCTCTCTGAGGGCGTTTGGCATCATGGACAGCAAACTGGATCAATGAGCCAAAGTTCCCTCTCATCCTGAGCTGTCGGTTCAGATGGTCCCGCAAACATCTGAGAATATTGGCTTGTCAAAAAAACAAGGCTGTTGATCCTACGTTCACAAGAAAAGACGCAGGGAAAAAGAGTTCAGATATCTTCAGCCTCTCCCCTTTCTGCAAACCGTTTTGTCGTTTACAGCCATGATATCAAAATTTTTACGGAACTGTTCATCGTTGGTGCTGCTGATACCTCTTCTTCAACTGCTGCGGTTGGACATGCTCAACGCTGCCCCCTCTGGTCCGGAGTCTGACACCTGCTCCACGCTGGTCCAGAGTCGCTTCTTTGGATTCTTCCTCTCGTCCTCTGTATTTCCCAGCACGCCCTGCTCCTGGACCCTGCAGAACCCCGACCCACGGCGCTACACCATCTTCATCAAGGTCACAAAGCCAACCAGAGACTGCATTCCCCGACAACACCGAACCTTCCAGTTTGACTCCTTCTTGGAGACGACACGAACCTTCCTCGGAATGGAGAGCTTCGACGAGGTGGTGAAGCTGTGTGATGCCTCTACCCACGTTGCCTTCCTGGAAGCTGGGAAACAATTCTTGCAGATCCGGAAAGGGCTGCCCAGAGCAGGTGCCGGGTCCAGGAATGGGGATGGGGAATTTAAGGTGGAGTATCTTGTGGTTGGGAAGCGTAACCCCAGCATGGCTGCCTGTCAAATGCTGTGCCAATGGTTGGAGGATTGCCTGACCTATAGTACCTCCAACCGGCCCTGTGGCATCATGCAGACGCCATGCCAGTGTTGGGACCAGCCTCCGCCGGACAAAGAAACCAATGGATGCTACCGAGATGGGGTCTACTTGGAGAACTGCATCCCTGTTGTGAAAGAAGGAACTGCTGACACTGACACAAGTGGTAATCTAACAGTTTTTATCTTGTTATAATTCAGTGTGGTTCAATGGTTATTGAATTAAAAAATGTTGTTCTACCACTGTGGAGTTGGTAGCTTGTCATATATAGTTGCAAAGCAACAGAACAATCGAGGCTGAAGAAATGAGAGTTCAGAGAGAACTGATGGAGGTTAAAAAAAGAGAAGAGAGAAAAAAGGAGTTTTAGGTTTCAGCTGATGAGTCCTAGCTGGGTGACCTTGGCTTCTTGGCGCCATGTGTGATCCTGTGAGGGTTCAGATAGGGATATCGGATCGGCCCGTGGGACAGTTGATGCGGCAGACATACTCTGGGAGTGACAGGGGATAGCAGTGGTGCTGCGCTTAGAGATTGATTATTAGGAAGGGAATGGGGCCGGTTACTGAGTTCAGAGCTATGATGTGATCTCTTTTCCAAGAGTGGATGTGGCACAGAAACTCAACCCCTACAGCCATTGGTGTGGAAGATCACTCCCCCCATCGCACTATGTGACCTTTCTCCTCATCCTTCTTTTTCTTCTTCTTCTTCCCTTATATGCCTTCCTTTTTTTCTGCTAGTCAAAAAACATAAGGGGGGGACAGATTTCCACACCTTACAGTGTCCTAAACTGGCTGAAAAAAATAAGCACTAAAGGCATGTAATGGATAATATGAGTGATTGTTAAACAGTTGATCAAGATGATAAAAGAGCCGTTCTTACAGAATATGTTCTTGCCATCCAAAAAAGAAATGGAGATTAATTTAGGTGTATTTTCATTATAATGTCCATTTTGCTTACATATATAGAATATGTAAGTAAAAATTGACATTATACATAATATATAGAAACACTGATACAGAGAACATTCTAACTATTCAGCAGTTTAGATTTTTACTTGCCCTGTCAACATTTTCACTGGACTCACCATAAACGAATGATCAATTTAACAGATTAGCAAGGCATTTACTCTACCGTTTAAAAGATTGGGGTCAGAAAGATTTTTTGAATGAGCAACTCTTTTAATCAGCAAGGATACATTAAATTGATCAGTAAAGACACTTATAATGTTACAAAAGATAAATGCTGTTCTTTTGAACTTTCATCATCAAAGAATCCAGGAAAAAAATATATTTTTCAACATTGATAATAAGAACATCAGCATATTAGAATGATTTCTGAAGGATCATGTGACACGGAAGCTTGCAAATGGCTACTGAAAATTCAACTTTGCCTTTCCAGGAGTTACAAATACATTACGTCTTACAAGAGTTCTTTTAATTTGTAATAATATTTCACAACATTACAGTTTTTACTAAATGTTTCACCAAATAAATTCAGCCTACATGTGTGAGCATAAGAGACTTCATTCAAAAAACATTAAAAAATCTTATCAACCCCAAACTTTTGAACAGCAGTGTATATATTTAGTATAAATATTTATATTTTTCATTAAATATTAAGTTTTTTGTTTAACTAAACTTAATTATTTAACTTAATTATTGAAGTTGATTTGACAAAAGAAAAAATGTTGTGATAACAATCATGAAAAAGTTTTTACAGTGTATAAATGTAACTCCATAAATGCATAACACACTTTTGCTGGAAAATGATGGCATCCGATGCAAAACATTACATATAGGTTTGTAATTTTCAACAACACATTCTTGATGTTTCTGATGTGTTTTTACCAACATTCTTGATACTTATCACAAATTATGTTTGTGATTTCAACAAAACCGCATCTGTTAGCCAGCTAGATAAAATTAGTTATGGCTCAAATGATGCACTATACTATGCACTTATACACTATGTACTTAATAATGCACTATGTACTCAACCGTGTAGTGTATACATTTTATAAGGGTATTTGGTCATTTAACATCTGAGCCTGATAGCCCCTCCCCCCCACTACGTAAAGCTGCGACAGTTGAGTGCATGAAGTGTCAAACAGTAAACCAAAAATTTAAACTTGCAAGGCATAAAAATTGATGAACAAGATCAGTATGTAAAATTCTCAGCGGCCAGTGGCCCATCCTCATTGTTGAGCTCTGCAGTATCTTTAAAAAAAAAGAAGAAGAAAAAAAGAGGATGACATCACAACAGTCAAAGACACTGTCTAATGCATGTATAGCAAGAACTTATGTGAATGGCCCCTAAGACAAGCAAGGCAGATGAATAGATGGACGGAGGGCATGATAAAGAGTGAACATCTCATAAATTGATCATGAGCTTGGGAGGCAAGCCAGGAATGTCCGGCTGAGCCCACTGGATGGAGCCAGGATATAAAGGCAAATGAAAGATGACTTTTGAAAGACAGGCTGTGCATCATTACGATGCTACTCTCTAAGACCTATCACTTCATGGAAATCCCCAGCTCAGTCTTAGTGGCAGGCTGTCCGTTTTATGTGCGGCCAATTTGGAGATGTACTTCCTCCCACATCCTCCTTAGGTGAAAGTGGCCCACCTCCCTCTGATTCCTAAGAGGGAAAGTGGAGAGTTAAATAGAGGGATTCATGAGGGAGAGAGTGTGCATTCCATCTTAAAATGCTAAAGGCGTAACTATTATGTGAATGTGACCCATTGCTCAGAGGTAAGGCATCATGGGAGATGTATAGATTCATCTCTCGCAGCTCAGAGCAGTGACAGATTACGGGCTGGATTTGAGAGACAGAATGGAAGAGGAGTCAAGTGAGAAAGAGGTGTGAGGTGACAACAACAGAGAGAAGAAAATCTTGTCCTCATGACTTGCACTTTTTCATTATTCGAGACCGATGTGTCTCAGAGAGCTTTGGTTAAGCAACATGAAAGGACATACTTGTTATTTCTCAGCAAGGTGCTTTGAAGTGAGAGCGGAGCTCATAATAGCTTGGCTGTAATGTTGCTAAACGAAGGAATTTAAATAGACTTCCCCCATAGTCGGCAGTTCTTCATCAGGCACAATAACAAGATTTAACTTATCACTGTTTTGTTATAGTCGTGTTTCTTTTCTCTCTCTCATACACATACACACACACACAAAGTCCTGCACGCTAGTGAGCCGTTTCATGCTGAGCCATTTCATTGTGGATGGCTGTAAACGGTTGTGCGGGCGGCACTCATTCACTGCGTGTGGGGGTATATGTTATGAGCATGTACGGCCACCAGGGGCACAATCGTTTATAGATGTGCAGCTTATAAAACTGCTCCCACTGCTGTGAGAGGGATAAGCACTGTGCTTATCTCTACTGGACGGATAGTCTGTCTTTTTCACTCTCTCGTTCTCTTAACATTGCCAATGCTAGCTCATGGCCCCTCCACAGCTCTCCAGAGCTCATGAAATATTAATGGTTTAATTAAGCAGTTTTACTGCCTCTATGCTTGATAATAAAAATGCCCCAGGTTGGGTGTGCATTAGGGTGCGTGTATGTGTTTTAGAAATGTATGTTAGCTATGAGACTGTGACTAGTCCATTGTAAACATTTGCAGGGGGTGGGGTGGGGGGGAAATTTGTCAGACATCTGTCTTGCTTTAGGGATTCATCGCTATTTCATGAACACTTTCAACGGGGGATTTTTGAGGGTGTTTGTTCCAAGAGGGTGTTACATTGTTGTTCAGGAGAATATCAGTTTTTCATTGTTTACTTTTATGACTGAAGTTGTTTCAGCTATATCATCTCTGTTATATAGGCTAATACTACCTTAATAGCTCTAAATCTGTAGAAAACAGGTGTTTTGTGGCAATTAAAAATTACTGTATTACAATAAAGAGAATATTAGCACTGAGCATAATAGAATTACAAAAAAGGTTAAATGTCCAAGCACGTTTATTTTGAAGAAATTAATGTCACAATGCAAAAAATAAAAAAGTAAAAAAAATACTGCTGTCAGTATACTCACCCTCATGACGTTTCACCCATATAACTTTCCTGTAGCCACATATAACTTTCCTTTTTTATGAAAATGATTCGTTTTTGAGTTGAACTCATTCAGCCATACAGCAAAGCCTTCAGAACTCTCCTATCGTGTTCCACTAAAGTATGAAAGCCATACAGTTTTGGAATAACATGAGGGTAAGTAAATTATGCCAATTTATTTTATACGCTTCATTTACTTTGTACAAAATATATTATTTATAAAATATCTTTCTTTTGATATTGCAATTTGGACATGTTTTGGTGAGATGACATGCATGAACATCACCTGTGGCGACCATTCGCAACTCAAGCCGAATTGAATTTGACATATTTTCCACGATCACACCTAGTAATTCATTTACAACGCTCCTTTTAATCAGCATTTTAGTCAAGTGTGAGTTCACAATACCGTTTTCTCTTTGGCTTCACTTTTCTATGCGTTTCACTTTATGGCACTATTTTGACATGGGGGTGGAGTCAAGAAACTGGGGCGTGTTCAGTGGGCCTGGTCCAAGTGATGTCATCGGCTTGAGACGTCGCTAGGGTAACACTGAAGCTTCATAGAGACCCATGGTACTGATTCAATGCATTGACCAGCGCTGACACCATTCATGGGAAATACCCTAAAACCTTTAAATGGTACTACAAAGATATCGCTTTCCTCTTCAGACATGGAAAACTAATTTTTTTCATGAATGTATAACTTTACTTGAAAAAGGACAGACGCAGGTAATCACAGGCCTTAAGTCAATCTCTCTCTCAATCACTGTCTGTTAAGGCTCGTCAGCATCATGGTATTACAATATTGCGGTTATCACGACAGCCCTACGTGCTTCAATGTGTACTAGATAAAACTCTGGCACGCATTCACACAGAGGCATACAAAACATGCAGACTTCAGATTTTAATAGCTGTCTTTTTGAGCTTTAATACAAGCCGAATTCCGGAAAAGTTGAGACGTTTTTAACGTTTTTATCAAATTTGAAATGAGCTCATTTTGTGCACAAAATTGTACAAATTTTCTGTTTAATCATTTCTTATGTTATTGTTACGTACAGAAGGGGACTGAGACACAGGTATAATGTTAATGATGTTTTATTGAACAACCAGATGTGAAAGCAGAGTGCAGGTAAGTGAATGCAGGTAAAGTTTGTGGCAGATCGCCATCCACGATCCCTGGGAAAACAAGACAAGTATCAGTCACAAGAATATTATTCTTGTGACTGATACTTGTCTTGTTTTCCCAGGGATCGTGGATGGCAGGCAGACATGGAGCAGATGAGACACAGAGACACGAGGAGAACACTAGGGATCTTGGAGAATGCTGGAGACAGGTAAGTAGTCGTTAGAGGAGTCCTTGAGGTAAGCATAGCAGGTAGGTATGCGTTAACGAGACCGGACAGTGACTGAATGCCTGTGAGTGTCTTTTGTAGTGCAGCTGATGAGGAAGGTGATGAGTGTCAGGTGTGCGTGGTTAGTATTCTGGTGAGAGAGTGCGTCGTGATTGGGTGAGAGTAGAGCCTGGCGTGTCTGTGACATTACCCCCCCCCCCTCCACGGTCTGCTCCTGAGGACCATGGACCCCGACGTCGTGGTGGTCGGCGTCTGCCACGTGGAGCTGGTCTGTTGGGATGTCTGGCATGGAAGTCATCGAGAAGAATTGGATCGAGAATATCATTCCTGGGGACCCATGACTGCTCTTCGGGACCGTATCCTTCCCAGTCCACCAGATACTCTAGGTGACCACCACGGCGCCGGGAGTCCAAGATGTTCTTCACCAGATACGCCGCTCCATCATCCACAATGATAGGAAGGGGCGGTTCTTCGGCTTCGCCAGGCTCTGTAAAAGGAATGACAGAGGGATGGTGAGGTTTGAGCAAAGACACATTGAAAGTGGGGTGAATTCTGTACTCAGGAGGAAGCTGCAGTTGCTAGGTAACGGGGTTGATCTGACGGGTGATGGTGAAGGGGCCAACGAATCTGGGACTCAGCTTCCTGCAGGGCAGATGCATCCTGATGTCCCGTGTTGACAGCCAGACCTTCTGTCCCGGTTGGTAAGAGGATGCTTGAGAACGCCGAAGGTCCGCTCTCATCCTGCGTCTCCGGAGGGCTCGCTGGAGTTGTAGATGGGCTGAGTCCCACACCCTCTCGCTCTCCCAGAACCAGTAATCCACTGCAGGGACGTCCGAGGGTTCCCCATCCCAGGGGAACAGTGGGGGTTGATAGCCGAGCATGCACTGAAAGGGAGTAAGACCAGTGGTGGGCTGATGGAGGGAGTTCTGGGCGTACTCGGCCCAACCCAGAAACTGGTTCCAGGAGTCCTGGTGGCCGTGACAGAAGGTATGCAGGAAATGGCCGATCTCCTGTATCTTCCGCTCCGTCTGCCCGTTCGTCTGGGGATGGTAGCTAGAAGAGAGACTTATGGTCACACCTAGGAGTTTAACTCTCTGAGGTCCGAAAACGCGCCGGCGCGTTTTGCAGGATTTTTTTCACATTGCAGCAAAACAGACTTAAAATACTCCGTCATTTCTTGTCATAGAGACATAAGTAATATATCAATTGAAACTATAGAATGTCTTCTTTTATTTGTGTACACTCAGAGTAAAAACACAATGTTGTGCTTTTTGTAAAATAAAGAAAACTAACATGATGCGTGATCTCTCGTCTCCCTCTGAACGAAGTCCTATCTGATAGTTCTCAGAAAATGAACTGTAACTTATGAATACTGATGACAAAGAAAATTACACTTATGTCTAAAGAAACGTTGAAATGTCAGCTTTTAAATTGTGCAAGTCAAATCGAAAACAAACATTCTGTGTTTATGTAATCTGTATGAAAAGAGAGCCATGTCAGAAGTCCGTGATTCAGCTCATTATCCGCTAATGCGGCCACGCCCACGGAACGAGCGCTATTCAGAGGCAAATTCAGAGGCAATACTTGTATGCATTGTCTCAATCGTGTATTTATTGTATTGAAAAGTGTTTATATGGATGTTAAAGCCATGGTTAGCGATCTCTAGAAGACATGCCGTTAGTTCCTGGTTCCTTTTCTTCTTTATATGAATTTGTGGCCTAAAGGTGTTCAGAGCGCCCTCCGGCTGCAAGTATGAATTAAAAACACAGCATCCAGCGCTCACAGCTCACACTGTTCTTCTTTAGATGAATTTGTGGCCTAAAGGTGTACAGAGCGCCCTCCGGCTGCAAGTATGAATTGAAAACACAGAATCCAGCACTCATAGTGATGACAATAAATATTGAATAAATATTACTCCTCAGTATAGAAAATTGACATAAATATATAAGAATCCATCAATATTTCTCCAAATGTGCTTGCTTTTAAGCTAAAAGCCTATATGAAATGCCATAGAGGTAACATAATTGTTCAGACACTTTGCATCACAGAAATACATTATATTTTAAAGAATATAATAGAATACCATTATTTTAAATTGTAATAATATTTCACAGTATTGCTGTTTATGATGAGCTGAGACATTATTACAGAGGGTTTTTTTCAGAGCCTACCTGACTGAAAGGCCTCATTAATATGCAAGTCATTTCAGGTCATTATTATGTGATTCTTTTGTCTTCTCAGGTGTAAATGACCCATTATTCATGATGATTCACGGCTCCACGCATACTGTGTTTCTTGACAAAAAGTGTCTTACAAAAACTAAATCAATATATTGTTGTAGGAGTAGGCAGCATAATTTATACATAATTCTGAAGCAAAAACTCTAGTCTACAACCTCCAATACCCAGAAGTCTTGTGAACACAGATTTAATATACTTTTTTGGCCTTTCAGTGACTTAATTTTTTTTGTTTTTTCAATAACCACGCATAAACATTATTCCTTCAAAAATACAAACATGTACATACATGTTCCTCACATATTATGGTAGCCTAGTTTGTGCGGAATACAGTGTAATGACACTTTTGTCATTAATATGTTTATGAACAACTGAAAAAAGCACAAATGTCAGGGCATGTCAAAACTTCTCCAAGCCCCAAATCAGCCTCAAACTCCAGAGGGTTAAAAAAGGATTTCCAGACACGGGAGGTGAACTGAGATCCTCGATCAGATACAATATCTTCGGGTAGTCCATAGTATCTGAAAACATAGTTGAATATTAATTCCGTTGTATCCATTGCCGTTGGAAGTCCTCGTAGTGGAATTAACCGACAGGACTTTGAGAAACGATCCACCACTACCATGATACAGGTACATCCGTTGGAAACAGGAAGGTCTGTAATAAAGTCCACTCCTAGGTGTGACCACAGGGGAGTGGGAACGGGCAGAGGTTGGAGTTTCCCGGAGGGAAGATGACGAGGGCTCTTCGAGATGGCACATTCCCTGCACCCTTTCACGTACCTCCTGACGTCTGAAGCTATGTTGGGCCACCAGAAGCATTGTTTAAGCAACGAGAGGGTTTCATTGACCCCTGGGTGGCCAGTGCCCAGCGACGTGTGCGAGGAGTGGATGAGGCATTGGACTCGGGGAGAGTTTCTCCAGACCAAGTGATGGGGCTGACAATGAGTTGCTCAGGAATGATGGGCTCTGGGTCATCTTTGTTTTCTTCATGGCTATAAATTCGAGACAGAGCATCAGCCTTTACGTTCTTTGACCCAGGACGGTAGGAAATGGTAAAGTTAAATCTGGTGAAGAAAAGAGCCCATCTAGCTTGACGAGGATTCAATCTCTTAGCATCTCGTAGGTACTCCAAATTCTTATGGTCCGTAAGGACCACAAACGGATGTTTTGCTCCCTCGAGCCAATGCCTCCACTCTTCCAGGGCAAGCTTGATGGCGAGAAGCTCCCGGTTGCCGATGTCATAGTTGACCTCCGCCGGGTTGAGTTTACGGGAGAAGAAGGCACATGGGTGTAGTCTACTTGGTTTCCCCTGCTGCTGTGATAATACCGCTCCCACTCCTGTGGTCGAGGCGTCTACCTCAACGACAAAAGGGAGGTCTGGATCAGGGTGAACCAGGAGGGGAGCGGTGGTGAACGCTTTCTTGAGCTTTTCGAATGCTTGTGTTGCGGCTGGAGTCCAGGACAGAGACTTGGGCTTACTGTGCAGCAGGTTAGTGAGCGGAGTGGTGACGATGCTGTATCCTTGAATGAATCTTCTGTAAAAGTTTGCGAAACCCAGGAACCTTTGTAGCTCTTTTACAGTGGTGGGAGTGGGCCAGTCCTCGATGGCGGTGACCTTCCTCTCGTCCATGCGGACGCCACTGTGATCGATGTTATACCCCAAAAACTGCACTGAGGGCTGATGGAATGTAAATTTTTCAGCTTTCAGGAACAGATTGTAGTCCCTCAGGCATTGGAGGACCTCCGCAACGTGACGGCGATGTTCGGCCTGGCTCCGGGAGTAAATCAAGATGTCGTCAATGTAGACTAATACAAACTTGTGGAGAAACTCCCAGAGCACCTCGTGCATAAAGTCCTGGAATACGGAGGGGTTGTGACAAGTCCATACGGCATGACGCAATACTCATAGTGGCCAGTAGAGGTCACAAAAGCTGTCTTCCATTCGTCCACCTCACGTATTCGGATGAGGTTGTATGCGCTGCGGAGGTCCAACTTGGTGAACACAGTGGCGCCGCGTAGATGTTCCAGCACAGACGGGACGAGAGGAAGTGGGTACCGGAACTTTACTGTAATTTTGTTCAGAGCTCTGTAGTCTATGCAGGGCCGCAAGCCTCTGTCCTTCTTGGCAACAAAGAAAAAGCTGGAAGCAGCAGGGGAAGTAGACGGGCGTATGTAGCCTTGCGACAGAGCCTCGTTGATGTATTCCTCCATGGCCTTCTCCTCCGGGATGGAAAGTGAGTATATCTTTCCTCTGGGCACTGGCTCACCGGGGATGAGATCAATGGCACAGTCCCATAGCCGATGGGGAGGCAGCTTGGAGGCCTTCTTCGGACAGAAGACATCACTGAAGTGGGAGTAACATGCAGGGATGTCCGTAGAGCGATTCTCGAGTGGGCTATCCACTGACGTAACACAGACTTGGATGACTATGAACAGGAAACTTGTGAAAACAGTCATTGAAACATTGGTTACCCCACTTCAGGATTTCTCCTCTCCGCCAGGAGATTATGGGATTGTGCTGCTCTAGCCATGGGCGCCCTAGAATCACGTCAGATGTTGAGTCCTCCAGAACCAGCAGATGGATTTCTTCCTGGTGAAGTATGCCAACTTGAAGTTGTAGGGGTCCCACAATGTAACGTACTTGACGGAGGGGTTTTCCCATTACCGAGTGGATTTGGTATATCTTCGGCGTGGCTGTTGTCTTGAGTTTGAGCTGGCGACAGAGGGCTCCGGAGATTAAGTTTCCAGCTGACCCAGAGTCGAGGAGAGCATTAACTGGAAGACAGAAATCAGCAGCAGTAAGATTTACAACAATAGTGAGTGGTTTCATTTTATTCAACGTAGGCATGATGACACTCACCATAGGTTCGCACTGGACGAGTGGGGCATTCAGAGATGAAATGCCCAGGGCGGCCACAATACAAACATAGGTTCTGGATCAGCCTCCTCTGTCGCTCAGCAGACGAAAGACATGACTTTTCGATTTGCATGGGTTCGTTAGCTGGTTCTGGGTGACTGACGGATTCAGGCTGGCGGAGGATGGATGGAAACAACCACTGGTCCTGGTGCTCTTCGATGCACAGCTGCATACGAGTGGCGAATCTGATGGAAAGTTGGATAAACTTCTCGAGCCTCATATGCACCGAGATGCAACCGCACACGGGGATCTAGACCCTGACGATAAGTGGTAATGAGGGCTTGTTCGTTCCAACCACTTGCTGCAGCTAGGGTTCTGAACTGGAGAGCATAGTCAGACACAGACATTAAACCTTGCAGCAGACGAGACACAGAGACACCCACAGCAGACGAGGAGAACACTAGGGATCTATGAGAACGCTGGAGACAGGTATGTAGTCGTTAGAGGAGTCCTTGAGGTAAGCATAGCAGGTAGGTATGCGTTAACGAGACCGGACAGTGACTGAATACCTGTAAGTGTCTTTTGTAGTGCAGCTGATGAGGAAGGTGATGAGTGTCAGGTGTGCGTGGTTAGTATTCTGGTGAGGGAGTGGGTCGTGATTTGGTGAGAGTAGAGCCTGGCGTGTCTGTGACAGTTATCCATGTTCTTTTGTAAATAAAATATTGGCTTATGTGATTTTAAAAACGTCCCAACTTTTCCGGAATTCGGGTTGTATTCACAGACACTAGTCCATATTGTGATGTGATTCATTGCACAGCTCTGCTTTTCATTTATTCTGTACACATTTTCTGCAGCAAGAAAGTTATAGGGCTCTATGATATTTGCCATGTTAAAGAGAGTAAGTTGTGTGGGTTATTTATTGTTGTTAAAAAGTTATAACCATTAGTAAAATAAAAAGGGTATGCAGTTAATAGAGGTCCCCTCTTAAAACACTCTACATAGCGCTCTTATAGATGAGCAATTGTTTCAGCTGCTCACCGGTATGGCGGTATTTGAAAAATACATATGGTACACAAAATTAAAACCCAGCGCTATTCATATGATATGGATTAAATATTAAAAGCAGGAAGATCCAGAGCTACCGTAGTAACGTGACTCACTATTGAACGGTAAGATCCTCAGAGGGTCAAAACAACGAAAGAATGGAAAGAGTGTGTCACTGAAGGTGGTTGTGAATGTGTGTAGATGTGTGTTAGTTACAGGATCAGAGAATGACACCGTTCCTCTGTCATAGTCCAGATACACTTTCACCCTCTCAAGCTTCTGTCTAACACGACAGCCAAACCGTTCAGACAGTCTGTACCGTACACTCCAGACATCAGTGTTGAAGAATTCACATCCCTTCCTTTGGTTTGATGCTGTAGTTACTCCAAGACTCCAGCGTAAACCCTCTTTAACCTCCACATCCCAGCAGTGTGTTCCTGAGTTGAAACCCTTTGAACCCAGCACACAGGAATAGAGGTCAAATCTCTCTGGATTATCAGGAGGCAGTTGTCTGTTCCCACTCCATCTCACACTGGTCAGATCATCAGACAAGACGAGATCTGGATGAGCTGTGTTTGGATCCAGAATCACAGGAGCTGATGAGACACAATCAGATTATTATGAATTAATTACACTCCTATAATTAATCAAACACATCAGACATTTTCCTCTGATCTCTGTCAGTGTTGTTATTAGTTTCACATTAATTTTTATTATCAGTGTTTAATGGTACATCATACCAACTACAAACATTAAATATGTGATTCAGACATTTGTGTCCCATCAAGAGAAAATGAAATTTGGGAAAGTTAAAATAAAAAAATCAATTCAGTCTGTTGAGAATTATGCTGTAGAAGAAGGTATGTGTCTGATATGCAGCAGCATCTGATCATCTACATTTTATTGGGTCTTATAGTCTGTATTTTGTTTTAAAATAGATTGTTACCATTGACTGTGTCTGACTTATTAACTAATTATGTTGGCTTGAGAAATTATTATTAATATTAGTATTAACATTTTCTTTATTATTATTGTTCTGTGACTACATTTTTTAATGGTCTGTAACTCTTGTATTTTTGTCCGTTTGTCCATCTGTCTGTCTGTCTATCACTAGCAAATATGAACTAGCTAACTTAGGACAGGCTAGCTACATGTTAAAACAATAGAAAAGTCTATCAACGTTGCTAAAGTATGCTTGCATGCTATAAACATGTTAGCAAAATGCTAAAACATGCTAGGATCATGTAAAAACATGTTAGCAATACACCACAGCAAATGATAGCAATCTATCTGTTTCTGAGCAACAGCATGGCCTTAAAACCTACAAACTTCATGCTTTTAAAACTATTTAAACTTTCTCAAGCCAACATAAAATACCTAGTTATTATTATTCACACTTAATGCCAAGTATTTTAATGTAAGCCCCATCCGTCATTTCCACTGTATGTGTTAGAGCACAGCTCTTCTGCAGACTCACTGTTTTGAACAATGTCCTGCATCTTCTTCCAGACTTTGAACGGCAGGTTTCCCAAGTAACAGGACACATGAATCAAAGCTCCAGAAGCCATCTGTGGATCTGGCTGTGAGCTCTGGACTCTGGAAGAACATTCAGGAGTCATAGCTGCAGTGGCTTTAGATCAGAACCAGAGAGACCAGAGATAGGATCAGATCACTCACCTTTCCATTGAGACTGGAAACTTCTGCAGAACAAACACACAATTTATCATCAAGAACTCAATCAATAAATCAGTGATCAACCAATGATCTAAAATCAGACCTTCAGAAAGCAGATGTCATTTGCTTTCATCATCTCCCCCATGTCTTTGATTGTGTGTGAAAGGTCTGAGATATGTTTGTTTATCTCCTCCAGCTTTTCCTTCATCATCTCCTTCTTCTGCTCCTCTTCCTCCCTCAGTGCAGTGATTGTAGCTTCTTCTTCATCTCTGAGAAACTGATGAAGCTTCTCAAACTGCTGTTTAATCTCATGCTCTGTGTGCTCAGTTTCAGACTGAAATAAATTCACATTCACATTCACTTCAATCATCTCAAACACTCAACTTATTCTGGAGCAGCATGAAGAGTGAGTTGGTAAATGTGCGTTCCCTTTCGAAGTGGAACGTTGCTGCATCATAGAGTATACTATGGGGAATACCATCAACGTTACTGGTGTCTGAAGCATTTGTATCAAACACACCAATTTCATTGGTTGATGACAGTCCATGACGTCACAAGTGGAGCGCCCCTTGAGTATAAATGGGTGCCTGTAATACACATCATCAGCTTTTTTTCTTCAGGAGCCATTTGTATGTTTAACATGTGGTGAAGGTGATCAAAATGGAATCAGGCAACAAATCTTTCAGGACACACATGATCTCTACATTGTGTGTTTGGGAGTGGAGCACCCTCATTCAGAACTCGATGGTGCTGGATGCACCCATTGTGACAAGTTTAAAATGAGGAAGCTCTGCTTAAGCTTGGCACTCTTCTCGAGGGATGAGGGAAAAGTGACTGTGCCCTGTAACTTGGGTCCTGCTGTCGCTGAGGCAAATTGCATACTATGGTTTAATGCTTAAAGGAAAGAATGGAGCGATAGCCATAGCAGGTCTTAGGTAAAGTGCTTTTACTTAAGGCGGGGGTTGAGCTGCTCTCCCCCAGTTATACTGGGGTCTTTTAGTAGGGCCCAAGTTCCCTGTGGCACCCTTGGGGTTTAAAGGTGATTAGAATTACTGGGCCCACTGTGTTATCCTCTTATTTTTCTCCCTTTCCTGAGTATGAGTAAGGATGTAGGCTCCCCCTTAGAGAAGCAGCACCATCTAAGGTTATAGCCTGAAAAGCTAATTACTGAGGGTTTGACGCCTTGCATACTCCCTTTTGTAGGCAGCTTTTTTTAGGACACTCCTTAGGGTTGAATAAGGTGAACTGGAGTATGGCGGATGATTTGTATTCCCTGTTTAGTTACCTCCCTCCCCAACTGTTTTTGCATCTTAAAGTATGGTCATCTGCTACCCTTTGGTTGATACCACGTAAATTCTTCCAAGTATGATCCTTGTTCAAAGTCAAAGTCAAAAGTCAAAGTCTGCTTTATTGTCAATTCTTCCACATGTATAGTACATACATACAGAGAACCTGATAAGTAGCAAAGATGCCTGATAACATACAGTGGTATGCGAAAGCTTGATTCTTAATACTGTGTGTGGTTACCTGGATGATCTATGACTGTTTTTTTGTTTTGTGATGGTTGTTCATGAGTCCCTTGTTTGTCCTGAGCAGTTTAGTACTGTCCTGAGTAAGATATTTTACATAAAAGATGTTTACATATAATCCACAAGACAAAAAAAGTAGCTGAATTTATTAAAATATCTCCATTCAAAAGTTAGGGAACCCTTGATTCTTAATACTGTGTGTGGTTACCTGGATGATCTATGACTGTTTTTTTGTTTTGTGATGGTTGTTCATGAGTCCCTTGTTTGTCCTGAGCAGTTAAACTGAGCTCTGTTCTTCAGAAAAATCCTCCAGGTCCTGCAGGTTCTTCAGTTTTCGAGGATTTGTTGCATATTTGAACACTTTCCAGCAGTGACTGTATGATTTTGAGATTCATCTTTTCACACTGAGGACAATTGATGGACTCAAACACAACTATTAAAAAAGGTTCAAACATTCACTGATGCTCCAGAAGGAAACACGATGCATTAAGAGCCGAGGGGTGAAAACTTTTGAACAGGATGAAGAAGTCCAAATTTTTCTTATTTTGTTGAAATATATATTTTTTTCATTTAGTACTTCCCTTCAGAAGCAACAGAAGATACTTGCATGTTTCACGGAAGACAAATTAACTACAATTTACCTTGATCTTTAAATTCTAAAAGTTTTCACCTCCCAACTCTTAATGCACCGTGTTTCCTTCTGGAGCATCAGTGAATGTTTTAACCTTTTTTAATAGTTGTGTTTGAGTCCCTCAGTTGTCCTCAGTGTGAAAAGATGAATCTCAAAATCATACAGTCACTGCTGGAAAGGGTTCAAATATGCAAAAAATCCTTGAAAACTGAAGATCCTGCAGGACCTGGAGGATTTTTCTGAAGAACAGAGTTCAATTTAACTGCTCAGAACAAACAAGGGACTCATGAACAACCATCACAAAACAAAAAAAACAGTCATACATCATCCAAGTAACCACACACAGTATTAAGAATCAAGGGATATTTTAATAAATTCAGCTACTTTTTTGTCTTGAGGATTATGTAAACATCTTTTATGTTAAATATCTTACTCAGGGCAGTACTAAATAAAAAATAACATGCATTTTGTATGATCTCTCTTATTTTGTTAAAATTATTCACATTTTCACAGATTCTGCAAGGGGTTCCCAAACTTTCGCATACCACTGTATCTCCTTGTTATCATAGCACTCTATAATTTAGACGAGTGAATGGAGTCTTTTTAGATCCTGGTAAAGTATCTTTGCTCAAGCAGGGACTGAGCACTCTCCCCTAACTGCTCTAGGGTATGTAAATGGAGCTGAAGCTCCCCTGTAGTTTCCCTAGGGGTTGAGTTTTGATAGCGGGAGTTTTAGGCAATTATATTATGCTGTTCTTGTGTTTGCATCTCTCCTGAACAAGTTGAGGGTTGCATTCTCCCTTGGAAGTAGTGGTAATATCGAAGGTCATAGAATACACACCCTATGGTAGGCTACTCCCTAAGAGCTTTGTCAAGGTGCTGACATAGATTAACCATTTTGCCTTAGAGCTGGTACTTAGTGGTGCTAGCACTATACTAGCATGGCGTAGTGGGTATTGATTCCCCATAGCGTTAACTCCATGATGCAGAGTACTACAGATACCCTTTTATACTCGCAGGTGCTCCACATGTGATGTCATGGACTGTCTTCAGCCAATTAAATGCTACATATGCAACTAAGACGTTAGTTAACTACAAGAGGCTTCGATTTACGTGAAAGATAGGAGTGGGTGAAATACTGGTAGTCACGATTAACCAGTAGAAAATTGTCAATCGTTAGAGATTTTGGACTATCATCTCTATTGCGATTACGCTCACTGTGCCATCATGAAATCTTATTATTTGAATGCATTTTAAGCTTTGTGGTTTAAAAACAAGTGATTTTAAATCTTTCAAGTGCAATATGAAGCCACTGCTCATACAGCATGTGAGTCTTGAATGGAGTTGTTTTTGTCACCTTATTGGGCTTGAATGGTCAAATTCACACTCGTATGTGTCAAAATGCGAATATCCTTGTAAACAGTCGAGAAAGAAAGCACATGTACAGTATATAATAGGCTATATTAGATCAGTGCATTAGGTCTTAAAGTGATAGCAGCCTAATAAGCCTGCTGTTGTCTGTGTCATTTAATTTTAATCAGACAATCTCATTGCTCTTGAATGAATAGCTTTTGTAACTTTTATAAGTATCTAGTGCTTGATGTTTTTCAGGTAGGTCTAATTCATTTGTGTCTTTGTTCTATTGTAGTTTTTGTCCTATTGTAGTTCGTTTCTTTGTTCATATTTTACTAGTTTATCTCTGTTTGTCTTCAGTCAGCTCAACAGTTTTTTTGTTTTTGTTTTTTGTAATATTGAAATTGATGAGATTTATGAAATTTCAATGGTATAAAAATTTTTGAAATGAAAACCTTTATTTAAAGCCAAAATAACTATGTTGTGATATACATTGTTATCGTGAAACAACAGTACTCATATAACATTTTGGTCATATCGCCCACCCCTAGTGAAAGGTTACAATTTTTCCCCTCACACTGTGATTAAGTGAAATAAACATCTTAATATGAATTAAGTTAATTTCTAAAACTGAGGAAATGTCAATGAAATTAAATGTTATAATGGTTGCAAAAATTAAGGCATTCATAGGTAAGCGTCATCATGCATTTGTTTCACAATCCTCTCCAGGGTGCGGTTATCCCTATTGCTTGTACACTCTAAAAAATGCTGGGTTAAAAACAACCCAAGTTGGGTTGAAAATGGACAAACCCAGCGATTGGGTTGTTTTGACCCAGCAGTTGGGTTAAATGTTT
>RJVU01062584.1:7399945-7447754 GCA_003731715.1 Anabarilius grahami | reverse complement strand
AGACCATCACCAGTCGGGGCTTTATGGCAGAGTGGCCCGACGGAAGCCTCTCCTCAGTGCAAGACACATGAAAGCCCACATGGAGTTTGCTAAAAAACACTTTAAGGACTCCAAGATGGTGTCTTGCCCTTCATGTGTCTTGCACTGAGGAGAGGCTTCCGTCGGGCCACTCTGCCATAAAGCCCCGACTGGTGGAGGGCTGCAGTGATGGTTGACTTTCTACAACTTTCTCCCATCTCCCGACTGCATCTCTGTAACTCAGCCACAGTGATCTTTGGGTTCTTCTTTACCTCTCTCACCAAGGCTCTTCTCCTCCGATAGCTCAGTTTGGCTGGACGGCCAGCTCTAGAAAGGGTTCTGGTCATCCCAAACATCTTCCATTTAAGGATTATGGAGGCCACTGTGCTCTTAGGAACCTCAAGTGCAGCAGAAATTTTTTTGTAACCTTGGCCAGATCTGTGCCTTGCCACAATTCTGTCTCTAAGCTCTTCAGGCAGTTCCTTTGATCTCATGATTCTCATTTGCTCTGACATGCACTGTGAGCTGTAAGGTCTTATATAGACAGGTGTGTGGCTTTCCTAATCAAGTCCAATCAGTATAATCAAACACAGCTGGACTCAAATTAAGGTGTAGAACCATCTCAAGGATGATCAGAAGAAATGGACAGCACCTGAGTTAAATATATGAGTGTCACAGCAAAGGGTCTGAATACTTAGGACCATGTGATATTTCAGTTTTTCTTTTTTAATAAATCTGCAAAAATGTCAACAATTCTGTGTTTTTCTGTCAATATGGGGTGCTGTGTGTACATTAATGAGGAAAAAAAAGGAACTTAAATGATTTTAGCAAATGGCTGCAACATAACAAAGAATGAAAAATTGAAGGGGGTCTGAATACTTTCCGTACCCACTGTATATATACATCTTTTGCTGCCTTGTGACATGTGAAAGTGTCATGTGAAGGCCTCTTTGCCCTCTACATCTAACCCATTGAAGTTAGTGCACACACATTAGGAGTAGTGAGTAGTGAACACACCCAGAGCTGTGGGTGGCCATTTTGATGTGGAGTCCAGGAAGTGATTGAGGGTTAGGTGCCTTGCTCAAGGTCACCTCAGTCATTTCCTGCTGGTATTGAGAATCGAACCTGCAACCTTCGGGTTACCAGCCACGACTACCCCTAATCCCGTATCTTGTATTATGGTTACATCTGCATTAAATCGACCATTTGTCATCATGATCTCTAAACTGGTGAAGGCATTGGCCATCAGTAGCCCAAATCAGATACTTCAAAACATCGACTGCTAGTTCTATGCACTTCAAAAGGTTTAAATAAGAGCCAGATACATCATTTGCAGCCTGTAATGACAGCTAAATCTGTCAAAGTATGTCAGAAGAACATTATTCCACAGTTTAAAGTCAATGAATATCTCAAAGCTAAACGTTGCAAATTGGTTCGCCCTGTTGGTCAGAAAATTGTGTTAAAGGGTTAGTTCACCCAAAAAATTGAAATTTCTGTCATTAAGTACTCACCCTCATGTCGTCCCACACCCGTAAGACCTTAGTTTGTCTTCGGAACACAAATTAAGATATTTTTGATGAAATTCAAAGGGTATCTGATCCACATAGGCAGCAACGACGTTGCACCTTTTGAGGTCCAGAAAGGTATTAAAGACATCGATAAAATAGTCAACGTGACTACAGTGGTTCAACCTTAATATTATGAAGCAACGAGAATACTTTGTGTGTGCAAAAAACAAAGCAAAAATAACAACTTTATTCAACAAATTCATCTGAACCCTGTCATACTGCTACCCTATTTTCGTTGCAGAGCTTCAGTGTTTATGTCTGAACCATAGGGTCTGATCACAGGCTCAGTATTGGCCGGCTCCTGCGTCATGCTGCTCACGTGACCAGATCCGGCCAATACTGAGCCACCTTTCGGACGTAAACACTTAAGCTCTGCAACGAAAATAGCATAGCATTGTGACAGGGGACAGACAAATTTGTTGAATAAAGTTGTCAGTTTTGTTTTTGCGCACAAAAAGTATTCTCGTCACTTCATAATATTAAGGTTGAACCATTGTAGTCACGTTGACTATTTTATCGATGTCTTTAATACCTTTCTGGACCTCAAAAAGTGCAGTGTCGTTGTTGCCTATGTGTGGATCAGATACCCTCAGATTTCATAAAAAATATCTTAATTTGTGTTCCGAAGACAAACAAAGGTCTTACGGGTTTGGGACGACACGAGAGTGAGTACTTAATGAGAGAAATTTCATTTTTGGGTGAACTAACCCTTTAAAATTCATGAGCATGACATTTTTGGTTGTTTAATTGAATGTTGGTTTGCGTGGACCATTTTGGGCACTGCAGCGCAAGAGAAGAAAGATTATGTGAAGCGGCAAGGGTGCAAACCTAAGTTGTGTTTCCTGCCCCTGGAGTGAGGTTAATCAATGAGATGTGTAAGCACAGCTGTTCAAATATTTATTCTAAGCAGGATACTGACAGCAGAAATGCACACACACACAGAACAGTGGATTAGACCTGTGAGCTTCAGCCATCAGGGACAGATAGAGATGGACAAAGAAAAAAAAAAGGTGTGAGATGATGGATGGCTTATTTCTTTTTGCTCAAACACTGTCAGAAATCTAGATTTTATCCATTTCATTTCTACATCAATAAGAAAAGACTTTTAAATAAACTTTTTTAAAGAGATCAGATAAGATTTTTTTTCTGAACCAAATATTAATTTAAAATCTTCCTTTATTTTTTTAAACTCTTTTTTTCCCCTTGCATGCTCTTTTGTTGCTGGCATGGATGCCAATGACGAGTAGCATCCTCTGGGTGTCAGCACTTCCCATGTTTCGCTTTCCATCACTGATCCGCAGTCTGTGTTTTAATGCATGTAAGCAACCAGAAAACAATGCATTAAGTTGAATGTAGAGTGTAATTTAGATGTACTGACCGACCTTGACTTGTAGCAGATATGCAAGGGGCTGTGGCGGGTGAGATTATGGTGAGATATTGATGATTTCAGATCACTGTCACCTGAGCTGTTATTAGACCTTCTGCCCACCATTGAGGGAAAGTGAAGGTCACTTTGGGGTTTTCTCAAGTCTTCCAACAAGATGATATTTAGCTATTAATGGGTATAATGATGTATATCCACACACTCATCCTTTGAAAAACAGGTGCATGCTGCAGCTGCAATTTGAAAACAGGGGAAAAGACAGAATGATAGAGGAAGGGCTGATGAATAGAAAGAAACATCTGAGCAGAGGACGAATATGAGAGTTTAAAGATGATATAGCATTCTCTGCAAAGAGTCTGGATGTAAGGGAGCTACCACCGAACAAGAGAAGCACACTAAATTATTGAAAGCATAAAAAAATGTCCTTGGGGACAGAGAAAGAAAACACTACATTATTCTGCTCCCCCTTTTCTCCTTCAGCCAGTGATTATTAAGCCCAAAAAAAAAAGGTCGTACTCTCCCATCCTTTTTCACTGAGAGAGAAAATCTTATCTCTAAATGGAGTATTATTTTTTTCCTATCTGGACTTTTTTCCTTATTCACTTTTACAAATATTCTCACTCTACTCATTTCAGCCGTTTTTAGTGTCCTTTCATGCTCGCATTTGTTTTAAATATGGTAGAAGTCATTCAGCACAGAAGCTGAGAAGCTTATTTAAGACTGATTTTCACCACTTATGGTCCCCTGTGGAGCAGGGATTGGTTAAGCATGCTGTTTATGCCACGTGCGATTGGTTGATGAAGCCATCTGACTCGAAGCGTGATTGGTGGATGGAATTAATCAGGGCAGCGCGCTGAGAGCCGTCCTGGTTCATTTTGCATGCGATTGTCACTTGCTGTGCAAGGAGGACGTTTGATTGTATATTCAAGGCTGTGGCACTGAAGATTAGAATCCGTTATGTTTTATCAGGTGAATGTGTCTCGCACAACATGCGGCAAAGCCAATCTCAGCACCCCAAGTAAACAATTTGCCATTAATCGCTCATCCTGCTCAAACAAATAGATATTGATTCTGCTTTTCAGCAAAAGCTTGCTGGAAGATTTGTATCAGCGCTGGAGAAAAGGCATAAATTGTTTTTATATCTGGCCTTTATATAGCATAATGTATTAACTTGGGCTTTGCATGAGGGTTGTTTCAAGTGTAACAGTATGGGAAGGGTTCAGTTGATATGGGGTCAGTCATGTTTTGTTTTTTTGTCTGGCTTTCAAAAAAATACATTAAACAGCAGTTCCTAATTTTTATTCATTCAGTAGTGGCCAAAAGTGATGCTTGGAGGGGATATTTGATTGTAGTGACCCTACAAGTTGGATTAAACCATAAAAATATGAGGAAAATAATTTATATGTTTTAAATATTTTAAATATCAGGGAAGAACAAAACATCTAATATGGTTAAGGTATTTATCATTTAAGGTATTTTTATTTATAAGCTATTTGCATGTGTTACTAATTTCTTTGTATGACAGCCTGGTCAAAAATTATCTCTGCACAATTTGGTATGTTTCATTGCCAATAGACTCCTAGCACAACTATGCAATATTCTTACATTATCTTTAACACATTTTGAATAATGTTTGAATAAAGGTTGAAGATGTCAGTTTTCCTAGGCCGGACAACACTTTTGGCCACTTAACTTTACTTAATATTGTTTGGGGTTTAAATAAAAATGTATTTATATGATGTGTATTTTTTTGTTTGTTTGTTTTTTCTTGTAGTAAAAAAGTCTCATTGGCTATAGATAATATAAATTCAATAAATATTCTACAGTACAAATATAAATTTTATAAAGGCTATAAATTCATAAAATGTTTTGACATAATTGGTTTGGTATTATACTTAATATAATTTTTAAAAAATGTATCAACTTCATATTATTCATGATCCAAAAGTCCATGATAATTGTAAAAAAAAAAAAAAACAACAAAAAAAAACATTATATTTGACATTATTTTTACCTTCTCGGAATTAAGAAGGTTCATACACCACTTGGCATTTATAGAGTCATTAAGTGAAATTTGATATTCAAATTTATAAAAGTTTTTAGAAAATGCTCCAAAAAGATTTTCAAAAATATGACACCAAAATGTACCTTGCACTTCATTTAAAAACATTTTTATAATTGTAACTTTTTTTTAACTAGGTTTTACCAAAGTCCCTTTAAGACAAGTCATTTCACTCGGCGGCAATCTTTGAAACGCCCCTCGGGCATGCAAGTGCAGCTACTATCTCTTTGAATGGGGAAATATCAAATTCTCCAAAGCTGTTTGCCAAGCTTTCGTTTAAATTTCATATTTGAAATCACCAATGAAATCTGACAACAGCTGTCTCATACATTTTTATTCTAAACCATCAAATCATGACAAAAAAACGTTATTTTTCAGGCTGAATCAAGCTAATGCACATACGCAGTCCTAACTACGCGTCTCTTGTGTCTCATTTCGGAGGTGTGCGTCTGACTGTTTCTATAGGAACTGGAGATTCTAATGGCCGCTGCAGTGACACAATGACTTTACCAATCGGCGATTGGCTCTTATTTAGAAGGCGGGACTTATTCCGCCATATTGCGCGTTGCACTTTCTCCCATTCAAAACAATACGAGTGACGCGTCTTGAGTTATTCTATAGTCTTTGGTTTTATTGTTTCAACTACACTCTTTGAACGAACATAAAAAAATCATGGAAAGGATTTCCACATGATTAAGTTGCTTTATTTCAGCATTATGCAATTCTGTTATTCCAATGTAATGTACTTACGTTGGGTCAACTTAATTTATTAAGGTTGATTCAACTTATTTACTATGGTTGGGCACAGCTTAATTTAATAGTGTCAGCCCAACTAATTTGCAATGTTTTGGACCAACTCATTTACTTAAGTTGATCCAATCTATGCAATTTAAGTTAGCCTAACAAAAGTGCTTAATGCTGAAAGAAAGCCATTTAATCACGTGGAAATCTTTTCCATGATTTAATTACATTAATTCAAAGAATAGCTTTTGAGTGTTAATAAATTAAAACCTTTTTACCATACACTCAAAAAAATGACACTTTAACTAACTCAAGTCAATTATGGACAGCGTTTCCACACAACCAACTTAGTTTTTATTAACATTAAAGGTTTATTTTTACTCTATGCAAAATCCTTGAGTTGTGACAAAACAACTGATTAAGGAAGAATCTATGTAAAATAGTTATGTCCAACTTACTCAATTCAATCATGGACAGTGGTTCCACATGATTGAGACAAGTAAAATCCAATAGAATCAACCATGTTAAATTAACTAGAATCAATTGTGTTCATTTAAAATAAAATAAATAAAAAGCAATAAATAAAAAATAATTTGTTTTCATATACATAGATTTTTACAATTAATTCTTCTTGTTTAATTTTGTGATTTACATATCTTTTGTGATGTTTTGTGTTAGAAATCTAGGTGTGATACTGGATTCATCCTAAATAGTTTTAACTGAAAACATTGTAAAGCCTAATTTGAGTCAACATAGGCTTACAATGCTTTTAGGAAATGCAACCCAGAGCACTACCACAGTGATTACTTTCTTATGAAAGTTTGTTAGCATGTCCTCAACCCAAGCACAGGTGTAACAATTCACCACAATGGTAACCCTAAAACTATTAATTAACATAAACTTTTAAATACCAACATAATAGAACAGTAAACATTAAAAAGTCTTTCCATTTTCTCATCTTCCTAAAAACTGCTTAAAATAACACTTTATTTCAACATTTACACTCCTAGTTCAGCCCCTTTGCAAAGCATGATGGGAAGTGAAAATCCTGTTTGATTGAGTCCTGGTTGGGTTTACTTGATTGAAACATGTTATTTTAATATAAAAACATCAAGTTAAGTCAAAAAGTAATTGTTTCAACTTAATTTAACATGAAGCAATTGAATTTGAACCAGAAACCTAATATAATGGTGTTGAATCAAAATAAGTTGTTTAAATAAAGTGAACAGCATCAAAAAATCTTTTTTTTTTTCAGTGTAGGTTTCTTATATCTGACATATCTGTATATCTGGACATTGTCTGTAAATGGACCCTTCCCATGTAATATATGCTAAAATCTTCTGATGGACTTTTTAAATATAGGCTGTATCTGATTCTTTCTCACTTTCATTTCAGTTCCCATTTTCCTGGTAGAGCTGCACTGAGTGTAGAATTACGTACCCTCCCCCGTACAATTGATTTGTGAGTAATTAAAAATGTCTGAAGTTGGACATGGTCCAGCTTCATGTTCTATTCATGCAGATTAATACATATTTGTCGGGGCCTCCGGGATCAGACAGGCAGCAATGTCTGCTATTAAACATTCATGAGGGAGCAGAACACAGGGACTCATATCCTACTGGTATTTATGGGTCCATTTCTACATCTTAGTGCCATCATAATGGATTACAAAATCAGAACATTATTGCTTAGCAGGGATGGAAATTTAATTTGTGTCATGGAAATTTATTAAGAAATGGCTTTTTCTTGGGAATTACACTCACACGGCTTGTTCGTGTGTCTATGTGTGGGTTTAATACAGGTGGCTGGAGTGGGTGGGGCAACTGGGCGGAGTGCAGCAGTGAATGTGGGGGCGGAGTCCAGACGCGCACACGCTCCTGTCAATCACCTCCTGAGGAGGCGTACCTGTGCGAGGGTGTTCTGGAAGAAGGTCGTCCCTGCAACGCTCAGTCGTGCATTGGTAAGTTCTACGCTCATACACGTATGCACGTGACTGTCTACACATCCACTTCTCTTGCTTTCTCTCTCTATCACTATCTGACACCTCATTTTTTTACATTCTTCACATTTCACTGTAAAAAAAAAGATGTTCTGCTTCCTGTGTGACATAATGATAGAGCAATAACGATAATACAAAGATAGACCGATGATAGAATGAGCATTTTTGTGTGCTTTTCATTGGACCCATAGGCTACAGGCAGTATTCCTCAAAAGGCAAGGGTTTAAGTCCAGTGAAATACAAAGGAATGCAAGAGGCCATGCTTGGTAAGGGCGTCACTGACCAAGTTAGTGTGAATGTGACTGTAGTGAGTAGATCTTCACTCAGTATGGATGGAGGCCATGAGTAAATAACCCACTCCATGGTCAAGGCCATCAGCTGCAGATGTCTTTACCTCGATTGTCTGTGTCTCTGTTCCGCATGGTCTGCTTATTTTTTCATCCGCCATCCACTGCTCGCTCCATCTTGCCCTATTTCAGCACACTTTTCGATGTTCAAAGCACACATTTGGAGGTCACGTAAACTCAGAAGTGTCCAAACTCTCAGAGTCTCGTGTTCGCATGGAGATTACCAAACCAAACACAGGTCCACTACTCAGCTATGTAACCTTAAACTTCACACAAAATCCCAAGCATGGCTGATGCTGGTCTAGATGTTCAGGTCGCACAGCACTGCCCAATCAGAAGTCAACTGTAGTTGCTAACCCCACCCCATCCTGCAGGCAGAGGCAGACTTGGCACTCGTAGCCAATCCCTGCGCTCGGTGGACAGCCGTAAACGAGAGGACTCTGATAAGACCCGCAGTGGACAGCAGTCTTCCCAAACAGGTAAGAAGACAGGTGGCATCAGCCTCCTCTTCAGCTTGGGGTCACACACATACACACACTCTCAGCCGTTTCATTCACTAGTTCACATACAGGGGAGTAGACTGGATGCGTATGTGGCTATGGCCTTGTTTTTTTATGCTCCTGTCCGTGTGATTTAAGTTTTGTTTGTCTTTGTCATGTGTATTATGGCATGGTTCATGGCAGAACATCGTGATATCCATGAATCATGGACACCATTGCTTACAAGGAAGCTAAACGAGTTTTGAAAGGGTCGTAACCAACAAAACAAACAAGAACAAGGGGGTGGTGATGCTTGATTTGCATGCTTTAATATAAAAGAAATATTGTCCTTCTAATATGATGTAATCCCTTGTATTTTGTCTTTTCTTTGTGAGTACTGCATGAAATGTCATCATATTTACAATATGAAAATGAATGCCATTTTCTTCTATGAATGTTTCTGAAAGTTAACTTTTCTCTTAATTAATCAGAAATTAGGTTTAAAAATGTTGTGCATGGTTTTACAATTTTTTTATTTTACTTTTGGAAGGAGATAGTAACAACTATTATTTAGTATGCCTATGCAGGGTATTAGTATGGAAACTAAAAAAGTTGAATGCTCCTAATGTTGTCAGAATCAGGTTAAATCTTTCCCTCCTTATCAGTTTTTTCATTTTGACATTCACTATCATTCTATTGGGCATTCTTGATTCTACATTTCGTTCCGCTGGATGTCAATGATAGCCTAAATATTATCTATTGGAATGTCAGGACAGTGTTTCCTATTGGACATTTAATATCTTCCTATTCCTTTGGGATTATAGCATGATTCCTTGGCTTTCCCAGTTGCTCAGATATTAAAGTCTGATTTATTGGACAGCCTTGTGAAATCCTTGTTTACATATCCTAAAACTGAAAGCATGAACTTCTACTACTGGTAAATGCTGAGGATTTGGAATCAGCGATGAAATGATGTAAGCCTCCCCTGTTAGATGAGATGGCTAATCCTGCATGCTAATTAGTTTTGGCCCTTTTCCTACCCTTTCCTCCACACCTTACCCCATCCCATCCCCGCCCCCACTTCCCCCCGTCCCTCTCAGTGGATCCTCCGTCGGGTGAGGAGTGGTCTGCGTGGAGCGTGTGTTCGGCCACGTGCGGTGAGGGCTGGCAGAGCCGCACACGCTTCTGCGTCTCCGTGTCGTACAGTACGCAGTGCAGCGGGCCGCTACGCGAACAGAGACCCTGCAATAACACTGCTGTGTGTCCAGGTAAGCACAGCCCACCTCAGGCCTCTCCTCACCCCCACCATCTTCCTTATCCACCTCCCATCACCCGTCCTACCTCCACTTAGGTCCATTAGCTTTGCCACTTCACCTTTCAGTCGCTGCCCACCTGAGGGTAACTCTTCCTGGGCTTCCATGTACGGCTACTCCCCTCTCATCCCTGGATCCTGGAGAGCCGTGGTAAGATGGTAATGGGTTTAAGTGCAGCATTGGCAGCTAAGTCCCTATAGTTCCCACTGCATGTAGGGCGGTCTCTCTCAGTCTCTTTTCATTCCACCATTTCAGCATCTCAGGGGGTCAGACAAAACATGTTATTCAGTTAAAAACACGTGTCTAGCCAAGCACAATGTTGTATTTAGTGCTAATCATTTTATGCAGAAAAAATGTGAATGATTTGCTCTTTAACATTCAGAAATTGCAGCTGAAAATTGTAGTAGTCTTTGAGCACTAAGAGTTCCATGTATCTTTGTGTTTTACATTCCCTGTAATAGTCTGTTCACACTGACAGCTGTTTTGTACAGTATTTTTGAATGCTAGTTGCAAAGTCCTTTTGGAACAAAAGTAAGTTCACTTGATGGCCATATTTGCAATGCCTCCATCCATGCAAGAAACTGTTTTCCAAACTTACATTCAAATCAGCAAAAATGTATCTCGTAAACATTGTTTCTTTTGCTCAAATGATGTTTAATTGCATATATTTCTGATTGTTCTAGCTCAAGCTAATTGGCATGTGCAGTCCTTTCAATGGGAACTGGAGTGTCTAACAGTAGCTGCACTGATATGATAACCTTACCACCTGCTAATTGGCTTTTTTATTTAGACGGCGGGACTTCCATTACTAGAGCCGCCATTTTGCGCGCTGCAGTTTCTCCAGTACATAGCAATACAAGTAAACTGTTTTGAGTCTTGTACAGTCTTTTCAGCACAGTGTTCTAGTAGGCATTCCTTTTGTAACATTATTCACTCAAAAAAATGATACGTTGGATTTACTTAATTTTTTTATGTCAACAGGTTCCACATAATTTGGTTATGTTGAATTTAATTAACATTATTTATTTCAGTTAACTTAAATTTATTACATAAGGTTAACTCAATGCCATTTAGTTGAATCAGGTTAACATTCTTAATTTTGTCCAAAACCATTAAGTTTAATTATCCTAAAATAAATATCAAACAGATATTTAAAAAAGTAACCCAGTTTAATGGATTAGTTTATTTAGTGGATGCATTCAAGAACAATTTTCACATCTTTTACAAAATCTTTACTCTGTAAAGACTCTTATTTTTAAGAGTTAGTCAGAAGATGGGTTTATTCCATCTATGGCATGCCCAATATAGTTGTTTTTATTATTAAACAACTTTAGTTATTGTTAGATAATTGTTAGATAACCCAAGCACATGTTCTACACTTCACCACAATGGTAACCCCAAAACTATTAACATAACAGAAACTTTTAAATACCAACATAATAGAAAGTAAACATTAAAAAGTCCCTCCATTTTCTCATGTTGCTAAAAACTGCTTAAAATAACACTTTATTTCAACATTTACTCTCCCAGATCAGCCCCTTTGCAAAGCATGATGGGAAGTGAAAGTCCTGTTTGATTGAGTCCTGGTTGAGTTTACTTGATTGAAACATGTTATTTTAATATGAAAACAGTAAGTTAAGTTGAAAAGTAATCGTTTTAAGTCAGTTTAACATGAAGCAATTAAATTTGAACCAGAAACCTAATACAATGGTGTTGAATCAAAATAAGTTGTTTAAATAAAGTGAACAGCATCAACAAATCATTTTTTTGAGTGTTGGTTGGCTACTTAAACGGCTATAGCTTGTGAATATCTGATCACAAATGTGATGTATTGCTGGTAAAAATAATATGTTCTCCTGTTTGGATAGGGAATCAGATTTCTTGCTGCTAAAAATTGAGTGTAAAATGTTTGTAAAATTGCAGCAATACATCATATCATGAACAAGATGAACAACGATCAATGCATACTACTCAATGTGCTCCAATGTCTTCACTCCTATTGGTAGTCGCCCCATTATGTCGCCTCTTATTAAACGTTTCTCAACTTTATCTCATCCCAGACGGTCACTCATGACATCTGGAAATCGGCAACTCCCATTGAAAATAAATGAATTAAAAGTGCTGCAGATTGTTGTCAGTGTGAACCCCTCTTTAGTTTTCCTTTAGTGCATGTGTGTGTGTTGTCGAGTTGCGTTTTTCTCTCTATAAATCATACCCTAGCCGCTCTGATTGCAGTGCATGGGGCATGGGACGAGTGGTCTCCGTGGAGCTTGTGTTCTTCAACGTGCGGACGTGGCTACAGGGACCGCACTCGCTCCTGTAAGCCACCACAGTTCGGAGGAAACCCCTGTGAGGGTCCAGAGAAACAGACCAAATTCTGCAACATTGCTGTATGCCCAGGTAATCTTTGGGTCTTTAAATACAGACTTTCTCATACAGATTTAATGACTTCCATCAAGAAGCACAATTAAAGCCTAATGTGAGGCACTGTAGGAGAAGGAGATGGAAAGGAACCATTGTGAAGTTCAAAGCAAATGATGGTGATTAAGTGAGGCTTTAAATTACTGCGGACTGAACTAGAGTTTGGCAACCCAAAGCTCCTCTTCCTTTCCCCTGCAATTTATCTTTCAATAATGTCCCCTTATCATGCTCCACTTTCAATCCCTCTCCTTTGTTTCCCTAATGTTGCTTTGTATCCTCTGTATTCAGAATATTCTTCAGTTTCTTCTTCTAAGTTCATGTCTTTTCCTCTGTAGTGGATGGAGTGTGGAATGAGTGGTCCAGCTGGAGCTCCTGTTCCTCGTCCTGTTCAAATGGAACAATGCAGCGCACTCGGGAATGTAACGGGCCCTCTTATGGTGGCCTAGAGTGTCAGGGCGAGTGGCGTCAGACACGTGACTGCTTCCTCAGGGAGTGTCCTGTGGATGGCCAATGGCAACTCTGGAGCTCTTGGGATGGTTGTACCAAAACATGTGGTGGAGGAAGCCAGCAGAGACAAAGGGTGTGTTACGGGCCCTTTTTTGGAGGGGAGCCATGCCCAGGGGACAGAGAGGAAATTAGGCGTTGCAGTGAGAAGAGATGTCCAGGTGAGATGATCATGTGGTTATAGCCAAAATTCATTGGGCAATATACTTGTAGACACAATAAACTGTTAGAAATTTGACAACTGGTATACATTTTGGATTGCTGTCTATCATGGTTACGCTCATGTGACGTTGCAGATTTGCGGGGTCAAAGAAGTTTATAATTTTCATGCATTTTTAAATTTTGCAAGGTAAGATGCACAGTAAGATGCGAAAGGGGTCTCAATTCGCTGTTCTGACAGACAATTTTCTGTGTGCCCAGAAAACCAACTGTCAGAACAGCGTGCAAATACCAACTTGAGACTTCTTTAGCATCTTATTGTGCTCCTCAGTTCTTTCTTTTTTTGCAACTTATTGCACTTAAACTGCCAAATCTACACAAAGTTACATCAAAATGCCTGTCTTAAGTGAAGTGTGTCAATATATTACATATTGGCATTAGGTCTTAACGTGACAGAAGCCTAATAAACCAGCTGCTGTTTGTGTCCTGTTAAACAACAAAAGAAAAAGAGAAAATCACTCACTGCTCTTGACTGGATACCCTTTGTAGCTTTAATAAGAATCATTGTGTATTTATTAGTGTATTAGTAGAATGTCTGCTTAATATCTGCTAACACTTTATTTTGATGCTCCCCCAACAGACATTCTACTGACTATACATTCTTAAAAATAAAGGTTCTAAATTGGCATTGACCGTTCCATGAAGAACCTTTAACATCCATAGAACCTTTCCATTGCACAAAAGGTTATTTTTAGTGGAAAAGGGTTCTTTGATTATTTGAATGTTCTTCACACTAAGAAAAAAATGGTTGTTTTAAGAACTGTTCACTGAAAAGTTCTTTGGGGAATCCAAAATGGTTCTTTTATGGCATCACTAACAATCCCCCCCTCTGAAACCTTTATTTTTAAGAGTGTAAGTAACTTTTAAAGTACGTCAACTTACTCTAACCCTAACTCTACCAGTCTACTAATACTCTACTAACAGAGAGTTAGTAGACATGTAGGTGCAATTTTACATATAGTCAATAGAATGTGTTAAAGGGACCGTCAAAAAAAAGTGAAACCTTAGTTTCTTTGATCTTGAGAACCTTTTACTTAAATTGATTTGGCCAGTAATGGTTTTTGCTGTGATATTTAAATAATCAAAAATTGCTCAATTTTAACATCATCTAAAATGTCGGCATTGTATTAACCCTATTTCCAGAAAAACTAACCGTTATCGTGAAATTATGGTCATATCGACCACCCCTGTTTTCTACTCTACTCTTAAAGTTTTTTTTAGGAACAACTATGTTTTATTGCTGTAAATTTTTTTTGTTTGTTTTGTTGACATTTGAAAAACCTAAAATGTTTGCAGGATTGATTGGGGTATTCTGTCTTTTCTGACTTCTGTTGCTTTACGCAGAGCCGCATGAGATTTGTGACGAGGAGAATTTCTCTAACGTAGTGTGGAAGAAAACACCTGCAGGGGACACAGCGGCTGTCCGCTGCCCTCCGAATGCTGTAGGTAAGACATGACTCATGCAAACACAAACTGGAATAACTTTCTAAACCGACGTTTTCAGGACCACGGACAGCTCCAGAAGCTTGGTGTAAAAAAAGGAAGCAACAAAAACAACATGTAGCATACAGTTTTTAACCAATCCTTATTTAAGATCTGTTAATGATGTCCCATTTCTGTGATGCAGGACTAATTCTTCGGCGATGTTCGTTGGACGATGAGGGCATTGCATACTGGGAGAACCCAACATACATGAAGTGCGTCTCAAATGATTACCGAAGTATTCAAACACTGGTAGGCAATCTCCAAACTAAACCCTAGCTAGGCTAACACCAGAAGTGTCTCCAAAGCTAAGATTTGTTTTGTACCTTCTCCAGACCAGAGATCATCTTTCCAAGGCTCAACGAGGGCTTGTGGGAGACGGGGTCTCTGAAGTCATGACCAAGCTGAGAGTGACCTCCAGTGATGGAACAAGCTACAGCGGAGACCTTCTGGCTATCATAGATGTACTGAAAAACATGACGGAGATATTTAGGAGGTCCTACTACAGCCCCAGTAATGCAGACATGAGGGTTAGTGGAGTGTTATTTGCTTAGTTCCAAATAAAGGACGATTTTGATCTTGATTGCCCCTGAATGTTTCTTTCATGTGGTTTTGTTCACAGAATTTTGTGCAGTCAGTGAGTAACTTACTGATGGAGGAAAACAGGGACAGGTGGGAGGAAGCACAACTGGTGAGTCAGCCTTCACTCTCTCTCCTCTCTCTCCATGTCTCTGTTATTCATTCATTCATTCATTCATTCATTCATTCATTCATTCATTTTTCCACTAACTCGATTAGCATTCACTCATTCTGTCTTTCTAATGTTGGTATCGTCTGACTCTCTTTCACTTAGTAATTATGCAAGTTTCAGCTGGTTCTAAAGGTGATTAATTGGCTAATTCTCTTCTCTTCACTGCACATCTTTCTTTCAGCTGTTTGTCTCCTGCTGTTTAGTTAGATCATTAGTTAGTTTACAATTTATGTCTTAATACAAGCTTCAGTTTACATTCTGAAGGAAGGATATCATTAAGCTTGTGTAGCGGCAAATCTGCATGATTATCATGTTATTTTTAGAAAAATATATTATTATTTTTTACAAAAATATTTAAAATGCACTTACAGAATCACATAGTGAAAGAAGAACTAACAAATGTTTTAACATTCAGCTCTGTTTTTCTTTCTGGCAGCTGGGGCCCAATGTTAAGGAGCTTTTTCGTCTAGTGGAGGACTTTGTGGACGTCATCAGTCTCCGCATGAAGGACTTCCAGGATACTTATGAGGTCACCGATAATCTGGGTCAGTTTCCGCTGACATTTAGCTCAGTTCACACCCCTGCAATAATATCAGAGGATGATGGTAATTTACTTTAGGGGTTGAATATTTGGGCAGGCAGCCTAGAAGTTGCAGCTACAAACCCAAGAAAGAACTGGAGATTTGCATAAGGCAAATTAGAATGTAAAGTAATTAATTATTAGATGCATGGTGTCCAATACTGTGGAAAGGTATTTAGGACTCAGAGTTAAATTCAAATCTCCATGGATAGTTACCTTTGACCCTTTCTCGTAGTTCTAAATTACTGTAATTTTTTTTTGAGGTTACATTTTCAACACAAAATTTAACATGGCTAACAATAGACAATAGTGGTGAAGCATCAAGTACCTGAAGTTAAGAATATATTATTATTATTGTTATTATTTATATATATATATATGTATATATATACACACTCACACACACACACACAATAACTATGTATAGCTCTAGGCATTTCTATAGCTCTTGAATCACACTCTAAACCACGCACATATTTCCTGCACAAAGAAGACTCTGGTTTACTGGGCACCCGGGTTTGCATAAACAGTGGGAAGATGAACCGCCATGGTCATATGTTGTGGGCCGCAGCTGGTAGAGTTTAAAAGGGGGTGTGAGGGGCGGTATTAGGTTCTGTTTACCTATGAATCACTGAGCTGCCTATGAGCTCTGATTCTCCCAAAGTGGCAACACCTGTCCTACAGCAATGACCTATCAGTCCCACACGCAGCTTTAAGATACAAATACATCTATACATAACAGCACACATTCATCAACAGACTGAAAATAGTACTATATCATGAGAGATAGTTAGTAACAGTTATCACACACACCCATTGAGGCTTGGCTCTAGTGTGGGAGGGCAAGTTCAATTCATTTTCGCTCTTATTCACAAAACAATTAATGTCTCTTCTTTACTCCACACAAAAACTGTGATGTTTTTTTCTGAGCCGAGGACTAGTGGTTATGTTCAGCATACAATATAATTTAAAAGTTTGGGGTCAATATGATTTTTTAAAGGGGTGGTTGATTATGATTTCACTTTTTTTAACTTTAATTAGTGTGTAATGTTGCTGTTAGAGCATAAACAACATCTGCAAAGTTATGATGCTCGAAGTTCAATTCAAAGGAAGATATTTTCTTTTAAAGAATTTGCTGTTTAAGGACTACAACAAATGGCTGGTAGGGACTACAACAAGCTTCTTCCCCGGTTAGTGACATCCCTAACCCTAAAATTTACATAAACCCTTCCCCTGAGAACATGCAACAAAGGGGTGAGGCCATGTTGGGCTGCTTGAGAAGAGGAAGAGTTGTTGTAGTAGAGTCACAAACAAGGGTCAATTCAATGATGGACTTGCACAAAAGATTAACATGACGGCACATGCTAGTCGATGAGTTGAATCAACTCCACAGCAACTACATAAATGTATCCACTAACCATTCAGAAACATCCAGATGCATTCTATAAGTTGTAACTTCTTCCTGAGTCTTTCCATCAGTGTCTGACTCCGTTTTGAACAAAGTAAAGCTGAACTCTGTTACTGACAATCGTCATTTTGGCTGCGTGAGATTCTCCAGCTTTGTTGTTGTTGAGCAACCAAAGTGCAAGCTGTTAAAGCTCCACCCTCTTTTGGAAAGCGGGCCGGGAGCAGCAAACTGTGTGTTTTTGCTCACACCCAAATAGGGGCAATTTTGACAAGCTATAATAAATGATCTGTGGGTTATTTTGAGCTGAAACTTCAGAGACACATTCTGGGGACACCAGAGACTTACATTACCTCTTGTAAAAGGGGCATTATATTAAATGAGAAAATCTTTAATGGTTTTCTAAGAAGTTTCTGGTGCTAAGAACCAGCATAATTTGGTTCTAGTTTGGCCTGCACTGCAAGTCAATCTCGTTCAAAATAATTTCTTTAACCCTCTCTGCTGTCTCTGTCAATAAAAATGGGGGGTGGGGACTCAGTTACTGTATTTAGTTAGTTAGAAAAAATGTCATGTCCAACATTATATCAGCCCCGTTTCTTGTAAACACAACTTCTGAGGCTGAGATTAATTAGTTGGTTACTTGGATGTTTGGTTAGTTGGAAAGTCATGAAACACAAAGAAAGCAAATTTGAGTAAATCAATCGTAAAACCATTTGTATGTAAATTGTTTCATTACATTGAATGTAATAACTTTCAATGTATAATATTCATTCTTTCAATCATAAAGTACAAATGGCTTTATGAAAGATTTATTTCACAGATTTATTTTTTAAATTTCATAAATAAATAAAAAATGTTTTTTTTTACAAGTATTGTAAATTCTTTCTGTGATTGAAATGTTGTCGGTGTGAAATGGTACAGAGATTATGGTTGGCAGCAGAAAGCTGAGATCTTGAGAGAATGAAAGAGTTTGAGCTGAGAGAGTTTGTATGGCAGAGTCGTCTGACAGCATGACACTTTCTCTAGTTGAGATGTGATCGCTGTGCAGTGAGTCAGGATATTGGTGTTGCCATGGATCTTACAGTTCCCTCTGGATTCTCCCTCCAGTGTTGAGTATTCACAAGCGGCCTGTCGCGGGAAATGCAGATATCACTTTCCCAATGAAGGGATGGAGGGGGATGGTGGACTGGGCTCGCAACTCTGAGGACAAAGTCAGAGTGGCTAAAAACATCCTGGTCACTGGAAAACCAGGTAAGAAAACACACAATCTTACATGACTGCACTCACATATGCTTGAAAGCACAGTGGTCTAGTGGTACGTACACATGCTACAGATACAATGCCTCAGTGCTCATATGGGAAGCACAGGTTTGAATCTGGCCTGCATTTTGTGCTCGTCTGGGGCCCTATTAAATCAATTTTATTTTTTCCCAAATTCCGTGTTTTTAGTTGTTAATCTGAAAACAATTGAATCATTCTTCAATATGTAACCAAATGAAAATATAACAATTAATTTACAATAAAACATTTTTATTTCATTTTTTTCATCAAATACCGTCACACAACTTAACTGTATGAATTAAAACTTGATTGTAAAAAAACTCTTGATTATGATATTCCTTATAATAATAATAATCTAACCTCACTATTACTATTATTATTATTACTTTCAGTTGTACATTTTACTATATTAGAGTTATATATTTCTATCATAATTTTTTTCAATTTAAACTTTTATTTTGGCAGATTGACATAAATAGCTTTGTGTTTCTCATGAAATGGTGAAATGCTCATTAAGTTTAATGCCAAAGCAGCTCTGGAGATGAAGTTCATGTGGAGTGTCCTCATAATATATTAAGATGGCCGACATTGAAAACACCATAGGCCGACATAGATTTATTCACTCAGAGACACACAGAACAATCAGATTACATATTTAAATAGAAGTCCTTTTTGCTGTTTAATAAATACAGACACTAGTTCATTTTGATTCATTTGATTAACAATTTGATTAATTTTGCAGTGTTACTTTTTGATTTATTATTCCAAAATTTGCCAAATTCTGTGACATTTCACGCTATAAAGTAAATTCTATTCTTATGCCTGGATTAATAATAATTTCATATCTCCTTTCTGTTGTTTTTGCTAGTAAAACAGTACAAAACTGCTTTCATTAACAAATCTTTGTTGTTTGTTTGAGGATTTTTTCTCTCCTTTGTTAGAGAGCATATTGCTGTAGGCTGTTCAATCCTTGCCATGTCCGACGTTACAGGCCATTAAAGAAGCTCCTTCCCCCGCGACTATGCTAATAGAGGAGTCGCTACTTAATCAGGAGTCGGCAGGAGCCAATCAGGCGCAATTAGGTTTAATTCCCCTTCCCATTGGGAGATCTGTTGCCATGCCACCAGCGGTGGATTGACAGGTCATCAAACTTTGGACATGCTGAGATGAGCTTTTATATTAATGTTGCTTTAGAATGAGGCAAATGAGAGAGGGATTTGACAGACTGAATCCAATGAAACACATTCTCACAGAGGGAACGAAACACTTTCATTCGGATCTGCTCTCGTTTAGTCAATCAAACAAGATGTCTCACTCACTCGTTCAGTGGAGAGGTGTGTTCGTTTAGTAGGTCTAACCAATAACATGTGCCTTCACAGCCTGCATTTTAATGCTATTGGTTCTTCAAAGCAGAAAAGGACACTGTAGTGAAAAAAAAAGAGTATGATTCGTTCACTTAAATGATTTGTTTACAAACAAACACCATGTTATATTTCTATTATATTATACAACGCATTTTATCTTATTGTAAACAATTCATCCATGCATACATTTCATTTTTTTTTAAATGTTTCAACCTCATAATGTTCAATCAATATGTCATAAATGGAGCTTCCAGAAAACATCAACGCCCAAATCAACATCCAATCGTCAACCAAACCAACCACATCCACTACATTTTCTCTTCTTTTTTTTTTACAATAATCTTTTACACTCGAGCACAATATGGAAAAAAAAGATTTGTCGCTACTTAAAAATTGAGTTACTCAATTACTCAGGTCAATCGAGTTAATCTAAATGTTTAATTGTTGTTTTAAGACACGTCAGCCTTTTATTATTTTAAATGGAACTAAACTATGTAAATTTTAAAAAGTTCATTTCTTGTGTGAACGTAAAATATTATGTAAAGATTAACTTAATATGCACTGTAAAAATTGTTTTTTTTTCCTTAGTTTTAAATAAAGCAAATATTATTGAAATACATTTGAAAAGAAAATACTATTTCAGTCTTTTCTACTTCAAAATTTCATGTTTATTTCAATGTGATGTTTAATATGGAAGCAATTTGAGTTATAATGTCAGATTTGAGAAATATAAACTCAACTGTGAGTTATAAAGTCAGAATTGTGGGACAAACTCGAGATACTGTATAAATTCTGACTCTCTATCTTGCAGTTCTGACCTTTTTCTCGCAGTTGCGAGTTTATATCTTGCAATTCTGACTTCTTTTCTCACAATTGTGAGATATAAACTCGCAATTGCAAGTTAAGTCCAATTCTGAGGAAAAAAGACTGACTTTTTTTCTCAGAATTGCGAATTTGTATCTCACAATTCTGACTTTATAACTCACAATTGCGTTATAATGTCAGAATTGCGTGATATAAAGTCACAATTGTGAGTTATAAAGTCAGAATTCCGTGATATCAAGTCACAATTACGTTATGAAGTTAGAATTGTGAGAAATATCTGAAAAACATGCAAATATAACATGCAATTGCTACTTTAAATCATGCAATTCCGAATTACAAGATGTAAACTTGCAATTGCGAAAAACAAAAGTCAGACTTGTGAAATAAAAAGTCACAATTACCTTTTTTATTTTTTATTCAGTAGCGGAAACAAGCTTCCGTAGTTATTTGCTATTAGTAAATTCAACATAATTTTTTCAGTAGGGACTTAAAATATATATATAAAAAATGACATGAAACATGAAAAAACATGAAAGTCACTTGCTTAATATGAAGTTCTACAAACTCCTTTTTTTTTATTTTGTGTTTTACAGTGTACATTCCTCTAGTACTCTGTGTTATACATAAATGCCCCCTTGGGTCTCATCTGTTCCCATTATTGTGGCTTTGGCATAGTAGTTGGAGGGGAAGAGGGGTGGGCAAGCAAAAACTCAATTACCCTGAGGGAGCTCAAAACTGTCATGCCCCCAACCCCTGTCCCCCTCCATCAGTCTGTGTTCTTGTCCATGGGACCTCAGCTGCAGCCCTGGAGCTGTGGCCTCTGTCTGCCGCCTGGCACCCCCTACAGACTCTCTCTCTTTCTCCCCCTTACCGCGCATGCCAGTCTGCCACATGTTTTGGCATGAGCTGCAGCAGTGAAGCTTGAAGACCAGATGGACTTTATGTGTATGCATGTATGTGTGTGTGCATTGTTTCAGGAGGTTCTACTGGGTGCTGTTCTCCGACAGTGATGCAGTGTGAGTGTGACAGAGGCTGGACCGCTGCCCTTTCCCCTCACACTTGCCTTTTTAACGGCATCAGTCTCTTCGTTAGCACAGGAAATATCACCTTGTCATTACGATACAACCATGATTTGCTATATATACACTGCAGTTCAAAAGTTTAGTTTGGTACGATTTTTTTTTATGTTTTTGAAGTATCTTATGCTCACCAATGTTGCATTTATGTGATCAGAAATGCAGTAAAAACAGTAATATTGTGAAATATTATTACAATTCAAAACAACCGTTCATTATTTTATATTATATTATAAAATTTAATGTATCCCTGTGATTTCAAAAGCTGAATTTTCAGCATCCATACATCCAAACCAACCTACCCATCCATCCATCCATCCAAACCAAACCAAACCAAACCAAACCAAACCCACCCATAATCTCAACTATACAGTCCTATACAGTACAGGCCTCTAAATGAAAGGTGTGATAACACACAAATCAAGTCTATATCTCAATGACCTCTTCTTTAATAGCATTTCTTTCCCAAATTATTTTTCTTTATGACTATTTACTTCACAGGAACTGAGGTGATATATCTGTTATTTGTGTGTATGTGTTTGTGTTATAGAAGAAGATGACGCGTCAGCATTTGTGACTGGCATTGTACTGTACAGAAACTTGGGCAGTATTCTCTCTCTACAGAGGTGAGGCTTCACTTTCACTTGGTGAGACTTTGTGCATTTCAAACTAAATTGTCTCATTTTAGATAAATTGGTAGCACACAAAGTAAGACTGCCTGCCTTTTTGATAGTGTTTGTTTACTCTAGACTGCATATATGCCTTGAGCTGCACCATGTTTTTAAGTTTTTCTTTTCAAGTTATAGCATTATTTGAGCTAAAGTAGCAATGTTTTTAATACCATTGTTGTCAAATTTATATTTCATTTATCTAGACAAACTTTGTTGGAGCTTTTGATTTTTCAAGCAGATAGGAGCTATACTTGTATGCCTATCACCAAGTGAACTGAATTTCCAAAAATTATTTAGCATCATTTATATCATTACCATTTACTCTCCCCTCATGTCGCTCCAAACTTTCATGACTCTCACAGAAAATGATATTGTAAAGAATGTTGGTAATCAAACAGTTTTGGTTATCATTGACTTCCTTTGTATGGACAAACAAAACACTGAGACATTTCTCAAAATATCTTTAATGTTCCACTGAAGAAAAGGTTTGGAACGACATGACAGTGAGTGAATGATGACACAATTTTTATTTTTTGGTGAACTATTCCTCTAAAGGGACTTTACACAAAGTTATCTGTCTTATACAAAAAATGATTTCATAAAAGCAAACACTTTAGGCCAGTTTTAACAGCTTGCTCCAGCGCAAACCCTCTTTTGGCATTAAAAAACTACTGTTAAGATTTACTAAAGACATGCAGTGAAAAAAAAATGCAGCTGAAAAGGCTTGGATACAGTTATTTTTGTGGCTGACCTTATTGCATATGCATTTGTAGGAGTTTCCTTTTCAAATGGAAAATTTATGGGAGGAGAGTATTTAAATGAATCATGCAAGGTGATTTACTAAGGTTTGCGCTAGTCAATTTACTGGTATTTGCGCCATTATTTACCGCCCCAAAAAAGCATGTCCTAAGCCAGATGCTAATTTGCGCTGCTCATGGTAGATTGCGTTGGTCATCATGAAAATGATCCAGCTGTGTCTGTGTTCTTTAATTTGCTCGTCTTCAGTAGATCACGTGCAGAACTTTCCACTCCCATCGGCGCTTTTGTGGAATTGCGCTCTCACGCTATTTTGCTCTGTTAATTCTGGCCCTTTGCCTTGTAATATTATTATAGCCTTTCTGAATAGTTTTTCTAAATTTATTGAAATGTCTTCAAGATTCAGCTGAAAGGTGGATATTTTTAGTTCTTTCTGTTTTTATACTTCATTTTCAACCTAAACTGACTCCAGTCCTTATTTGCTGAAATGTGGTGATTTTGAATCATACCTTGTGACACTTTTTGTTATTTTGTATGGATGAAAACATGTTTGACTGTAGTGTATGGATAGATGAATGTGCATATGCTGATATTAGCAAATTACATGCATATTTACCACATCACAAAGTGAGACAGCGCAAAGTGAAGAGTCTCATGTGGGGAAGTGGCAGCTTCTTTGAAGGTCATGACCTCCACTCTTCTTCCCCCTCGGTTTTTTGCAGTCCTTCTTATGTTTTCTTTCATCCTTCTCTGTATTTTCACAGAAATAGCACAGTGCTGAACTCCAAGATGATCTCTGTGACAATCAAACCCACTCCCAATTCTCTCTCAACTCCACTCGAGATTGAGTTCTCACACCTTTACAATGTAAGTCAGCCTGCCCTTTAAACCCATGTGCTGCAACAAAAAAGATGTTTTTCAATATTACTCAAACTATGAGTAGAAAACTGTCACTCTAAAACATTAAAATGAATTTTTTTTTATTATTATTCTTGTAAAATTCTTTACATAGTGGAATTTTCCCCTCACATACTGCAGGGTGATTTTTAAAATGCTTATTTATTCTAAAAATAGCTTTAGCTTATTTTATTGTTTCCGAATTTTTAAGAGTGTTTAGCCATTTATCAGAATTTAATTTTTTTGGGTGAAAAAAAGGACTATTTAATCATTTTTAATTAAGATGTTTTCATTTTTTAAATTTAATTTATTATTTTCCATTATTATTATTATTCAATTGTTATTAAGATGTTTTAATTATTTCTAATTAGGTTTGTATTTATGTGTACATATTTTTTAAATAATATCTTTTTTTTTAAAATAACTGTCCTCAATACTGCTGTCATTACTATTCTGCCAAGATTTTTTTTCTTTTCTTTTTTTTTTTTTTTTTNTTTTAACTTAATTGACTTAGCAAATCCAAGGCTACAACTTTTTTTTCAAAAAAAAAAAGAAGAAGAAGAAAAGATTACCATCACATATAAGTATCACACAAAGCATCAAAAAACACTTGGAAAAGTCTACTTTAAAGCTGATGGCAATGATCAGATTTTTATTCCAGTACTTGTAAAAACTTTTAAATGAAAAATGGTTTGAAGAAGTTTCATATTTTAAGATTTCAGGTAGTCAAAAGTGCCTCTAACTGAAGAATCACCATTACATATTTGCAAGGCAAAATCACAAGATGACATCCTTCTCTGCCTCTTGACCTCTTTCTCTCTCCACAGGGTACCACAAACCAAACCTGCATTTCCTGGGATGAGAATGACAGGTGAGAACCCGTTTATTGATTTAAATCTGTTTTTGCTGTTTGCTGAGCTTTTGCGAGGAATCTTCAGTCACACAGTAGGTGTATTTCCCATGGCTTTAGAGGAGGGGTGTGTTGATAAAGGGTTAGCGACAACATCCTGTTAAAGAATGTTAAAACATTGATGGAACGTTGGTGATGGAGGATTCTGTACACTGCAGATAACTGATCAGATAACTGATCTGACACCAGATGATTGTTGCACACAACGTTCCTTCTGTACTATATACACATCAGCAGCAATTATGGAAATCACACTTCCCTTTTAAGCAGAGAAGAGAGACACAAAGCAAGCTACATTTAAAAGCAGTTAGAAAGAGGAGAGAAAGTGAAAGAGACAAGAAGGGTCTGGCAGTAGACATGCACCCTGTCTCTGTAAAAGAACGGAAATAAGTCGCAAGGTTAATGTTGTATTAGAGTTTTAGCATGTTAACAAAAGGTATTTTTGTGGATGTAGACATTTTTCTATTTATGTTGTTTTATTTATTTATGAAACAGCTAATGTTGTTTTAAATTTGCAAACTGAGATGCTTTCGAGGGCCACCAGTAGTGTCATCTATTTCATATATATGTATTCTGCATTAGGTATCATGAACCAACAATGAACCAACAACGAACAACATTTTTTACAGCATTTTCATTTGTTCATTTATAAATATACTATCATTCATATTAGTTAACATACAGTACCATTCAAAAGTTTGGGGTCAGTAAGATTTTTTTATGAAAGAAATTAATACTTTTATTCATCAAGGGCACATTCAATTGTTCAAAAGTGACAGTAAAGACATCTATAATGTTATAAAAGATTTCTATGTTGTTCTTTTAAACTTTCTAATCATCCAAACATCTAGGATAAAATGTATTGATAATAATAAAAATGTTTCTTGTGCACCAAATCAGCATATTAGAATGATTTCTGAAGGATCATGTGACACTGAAGATTGCTTTGCCACCACAGGAAATGTTTATTTATATGTTTTTAAAACATATAAAATATATAAGAAAACAGTTATTTTAAATTGTAATAATTTTTTCAAAATATTACTATTTTTATCGTATTTTTGATCAAATAAATGCAGTCTTGGTGAGAATAAGAAATTTTAACATGAAAAGAAAATAAACATTTAAAAATTCTTACTGACCCAAAACTTTTGAATGGTAGTGTATGTTAATTTATATAACTTTATATGTTAAAAGCGTATTAGTATACAGTATGTAGAAAGTAACATTATCCTAGATTAATAAATGCTGTAAATTATTGTATTATTCATTAATAATTCTTTATACTTACAAAATTAACTATTGTTAACAAATTGAACTTTATTGTAAAGTGTTATCATATGTATTTCCTAACTGTGTTAAAGAAATAGCAGTTACACAGATGTAGAATTAATTAAATGATTAAATGATTAATTCACATTATATGTTCTTTTAAAAATCCTCGTATAAGCTACATTCAAGTCTCAGAAAGTTTTATACACTATAAAATGTAAAGGTTTATATCATTAGGTAAAAGAATAGGCACCTTACATTCAAATGGAAATCCATCCTGTCATCTCAATAATCATCTCAGTCATCTGAATAAATGAATGCTTAGCCTGTTATCACCAAAATGATCGGTTCGTTTTTACCAGTGCCGAGAAACATAACAGGTAAATCATGACAGCTTCGCTCGAAGTGCTTCACCTGCGGAATTTACATCTGAATTATTATTGTCACATTCAAAATACACAGTGCAGAGTTGAAATAGGAGACTCATTATGTATTACCATGAGAATAAGTTTGGTTTCATTAGCAAACATGAACAGAAACATTTCTTCTTTCTTTGCAGAGAGAGCAAGCAAAAAAATTGAGACTGTGTCTGTGAAGCCAGATTCTATTGAAAGAGACAGACAGACGAGCAGCAGAATTATGTTGTACTTTAACAAAGAACCGTGGGCCTCCTGGTCATGCTTGTACTTTCACCCCCTACACATCCATCTGCTTGTGCTCTCTTTTGTCTGTTAAAACTGCGAAAGACTAGTCTGTGCCCATAGCACTTAATGCAGTGTAGGTGGAACATTTGCATTTAGATGGATACATATAGATATGTTACAGATATAAAAAGTTTTTCTGCCATTGCCTCGAGGGGGAAAAGACAGAGAACAATAGAATAAAAAATAAATAAAAAAATCTGAAAACAATGTGAGTGCAAAACTCAAAAGGGCATTGCTGTGCCATTGCTAAGGTGCTTCAGTTGGTTTTTAGTGCTTTGCTGTGCAGTTACTAGGGTGTTCTTTGGTTTCTTGCTGGTCCAAGTCAAAAGCATCACCTTAAAGGGGGGGGGTGTAATGCTATTTCATGCATTCTGACTTATTTACACTGTTAAAGAGTTGCATTCTCATGCTAAACATGGCCAAAGTTTCAAAACACGAGTTGGACGTATGACGGAGTATTTCTGTGCCAAATACACTACTTCTGGTTTTTTCGATTGTGTCCTGTATGACGTCAAAAGAGAGCGGAATTCCTTGTATGGGCACTTCTCCCTGATAAGCATGCACACACATCACCCAGAGCAAGAGCGAGAGCAAGAGCACGCCCATCAACGCGCTTCATTCGGGATACGGAAGCCGAGTGATTTTTCAACAATGGCTGTGTTCCAATTCAGGGGCTGCATACATCATCGAGGCAGTCTCATTTAAGAAAAATAAGCATTAGATTGCAACGTAAGAAAGAAATTACAGTATTTTACACCTCACAATGAATATCAGTCAGTTTTATCATCGATACTTTTCTTAAATATTACATCCTTGATGACGTATGCAGCCTTCAAATGCGATCTCCGAAGGATGCAGCCTCTGAAATGAGACGCAAGGAGTGTGTTTTTGGTTGTGAGGGAAAGATTACCTTTTTCAGCTTCCCAAAGAACCCAGCGTTAAGGGAACAGAGGATGACGTTTGTTTTTCCGGGTTAGCAACGGAGTTGTGCACGTATGTTTGTTTGTTCCCGGGATTTCGGTGATGAATACTTTCTAAACAAGTCCCAGTTCCTGGCAAATTGTTGGCAAATTGGCTCGCAAGTGCATAAAATGTAAACAACACAAACGTTTTTGTTCCCTTTGTATTTATAATGATATCGCAGCTAGCATGCGATCTTTTCACAAAAGCTGCGCGCGCTCGTGACTCTTTAGCTCCGCCCACGGCACTGACGGTAGGCACACCTCCAGGAGCTCGGCTTTTTTCAGAAAGATTTAATTTAGCTTATCTTTCTTTTATAAATATGGTGAAACTAAAGACTTTTCGGAGATATGAAGGATGCATTGTTACTCTAGATGTACTCAAGATTAACATGAGATTGGCAGAAACTGTGTGTGATACCCCACCTTTAACATTCAAAAGCTTGGGGTCAGTTTTACAATCATTTTTTATTCAGCAAGGATACATTAAATTGATAAAAAAAAAAAGTGACATTAAAGACTTCTACATTGTTACAAAAAAATCTAGTTCAAATAAATGATCTTTTGAACTTTCTGTTTATCAAAGAATCCCGAAGAAAAAAATCTCATGGTTTTCACAAAAATATTAACCATTTTCATCATTGACAATAAGAAATGTTTCTTGAGCACCGAATTGGAATATTAGAATGATTTAGAAGGATCATGTGACACCGAAAACTGAATTAATGGCTGCTGAAAATTCAGCTTTTTCATCAGAGGAATAAATTGTACATTTTACAATATGAGACCTGTGCTGGCAAAATGGTTCGGATTGCGCACGGGCTAGTTACGAGCTACAGGCAAAACAAGTCAAAAATATCGAATTTGAGGTTTTCACAAAAAATTGGTTCATTAAGCCCTCATCTAGCGATCCAAATTCTTCAAATAGGCCTATTAAACATCTAAAAGTAGGCCTATCTTTATTTGTATGTTTTCTGAGAGGAGTACTTACTCGCGCTGACTGACAGATCTGAAGCGCGCACAAAGACGCCTCAGACAGCGCGCGATCCCGATATAGAGATATAAACAGAATTACAGTACAAAAGTTGAATATTTATATTTTCCTATAGATATTTGGTTTTGAAGAGTTGTGTGCCAAATTAGATATTATTAACAGGAATTTTAAGGTATGGTTGCTAGGTGATTTTGTTTTGGAACCTTCAGAAAACTTTAACTAAATTTTTCTCAAAATTGACTTTGCTGACTCTATTGATTTCAAACGGGTGTAGTTCAGTAATTTTTTTGTCGGAAATTTGCTCATTGCGACTCATTTTGCCAGCACGGATCACATATATTAAAACACAAATAGTTATTTAAATTTGTAATAATATTTAACAATTTTACTGTATTTTTGATCAAATAAATGCAACCTTGAGAGACTTCTTTCAAAAACATTAGAAAGTCCACATACCAATTATAAGGACAAGAATAACAAGTCTACGAAAACAATTTTTTAACTTTCAGCTGACAAAAACATCATAAATTCAATTTCTTACAAAAGTAAAAGGTGCACCAAGCACCACTTATAACAAAAGAATAAAAAAACATTAATGCAGAGAAAAGAAGAGAGACAAGGAGAAGGGTGACAGAGAGGAAGGAGTGAGATAAAGGGAGCGAAAGAGAGGATGAGAGACAGGAAAAGGACAGTGAAATGTAATCTGCCTGCACTGAGTGAGGCAGAGGAGTCGAGGCTGGTGTGTGTTCGGTGCGAAATTAAAATCCATCTTGGACAGCTGCTATGATTAATGAGTTCATATTTGGGAGAGAAATTGGAATGCGAGGAGGCGTCCTTGTCACCGACTGTCTTTTACTTAACAGCTTTAAAGAGTGTGGGCTTTCTGTTGACTCGCACTTCAATCACACCCTAGCGATACAAGCCAGTCATTTTTTTCTTGCTGGTTCATACATGATCCTTCTCATTCATACATTTACTTAAAGTGGCCATATTATGCCCTTTTACAAAGTCTTGATTTTGTTTTGTGGGTCTACTAGAATAGGTTTTCATGCTTGAATGTTCAAAAAACAATATTTTTCACATATTTTACATTGCTTCCCAGTCTGTCAGTAATTCACTGTTTAGTTCCTTTCTCTATGAAACCCCTCCTTCCAAAAAGCACAATGTGCTCTGATTGGTCATCTCGACCAGTGTGTTGTGATTGGTCAGCTGCTTCAGAAATGTCGCGTCCCTTACCATAACCGCGAGTTTAAAGCCCTGGGTATACTATGTTTTTTTACATGTACACTAAAGTACGCGCACAGTCGAACGCACAGCCTTGGAAAGTATACTTCATTTGACTCATACGCATACACAGGCATTCGACACATGCACAGTTTTGAGCAATCTCTCGTCAGGAGTTACAACCAATGTAAACATCTTTGTATTCTTTCATGCTAGAGTTGTACAAATAAGGGTACTTTCTAACCTCTTCGCACAATCTCTCATCTATGTAGGCCTCCTTTGTCATTGTAGCTTGCATGCTTTCTGGTCTGTTCTGTTTATGTAGTTTTTCTTTGACTACCTTGTGAATCGACGCCCTATAGGGCACGGTTGCCATCTTATATATAAACTAATTACTGCAAAAAAAAATGTAATGTGCATGTGCATGTGCGATCTGTGCATTCAAGTACGCACGGTTACAAAAATCAGGCGGTACGAGTACAGTACATGCGTCACCCACTCTACGCTGACCCTCGCATACGCGTAAAAAGTGAAGTATACTTTGGGCTTTAACACACTACTAATGCAACTCAACTTTTTTTTGTTTTTTTTTGCTTATGCCTTGGTTGGGAATTATTTAAAGGATTAGTTCACTTTGAAATGAAAATTAGCCCAAGCATTACTCACCCTCAAGCCATCCTAGGTGTATATGACTTTCTTTTTTCTGATGAACACAATCGGAGAAATATTAATAAATATCTTGACGCATCCAAGCTTTTGGACTTTCTTCGTATGTTGAATACAGAAGGTGGCCTAGTGGAAGCTAGATATTTTACTTTGTAACTTGTTAAATATAGATTTTTTTTTCCACAAATTCATCGCTTCGCTTCGCTTCAGAAGGCCTTCATTAACCCCCCGGAGCCGTGTGGAGTACACCTTTATGATGGATGGATGTGGATGGAAGTACTTTCTTCAGCTCATACTCGTGAACCCTGTTCACTGTCATTATAAAGCTCGGATGCATCAGGATATTTTTTTAATATATCTCCGATTGTGTTCAATAGAAAGAAGAAAGTCATATACATCTAGGATGGCTTGAGGGTGAGTAAAGCTTGGGCTAATTTTCATTTGAATGTGAACTAATCCTTTAAATGAGGAATATTGTGACATTCCCAGAAGAAGACTCAAGACTCGAGGCGTTTCAGAGTGTTCAGAAACAGTGCTTGCTGATATAGAGAATAACTCCTTTTGGAGTGGACTTTGTGTTTTGTAACTTTGCAGACCTTTTTCATGCTCAAACAGCAACATTACACACTAGAGAAAGTTGAAAATTTAAAAAAGCATAATAGATCATCTTTAAAGTCGGCATGAAATGGAAGTTGTAATAGTCATTTCTTCGCTATTGTGACATATATCCGAGTGAAACAACTTCTCAAACAAGAACAAATGTAGGGTGGGACTTGAATTTGTCCATCGGAAATTGATTGGATCTTTGTGATTTGCTATTGATGCAGTCTTATGTGAGTGACAGTTTTTCCTGCCCTTGCGCCAGTAAACACATCATCAGAGAAAAGAGATGTCGCTACAAGACAGAGGGGAAGATATTTTGATTAAAGATTACAAGGGCACTCTAATAAAAAAAATAAAAAAATAGCACAAATAAATACTGCAATATTCCGCAAAAAAGAAAGAAAGAAAAAAGAATTGCCCATTTTAATTTCACAGTGAACTTATGGCATTTTTATATTTAAAAAAAAAAAATCTTTAATTGTTTACATGATGCAAGCTTGCTTTTCTCGTGCATCTGCACTTGGCATGTTCTCTGCAAACATGCACACTACAGCTGGACTGCAAGCCCAGTGATCCAATTACACAACCGTGCTGAGCTTGTGTGGTCGACACAAAGTCTTAATCGTATCACGCACAGTGTCTGTGCAGTGGGTGATAATATATTGAGTTTCAGGTTTATGTGCTAATGTTAACACTGAGCCCTCCCCTGGGGCTGCAACACACTGTGCTTCCAGCTCTATACTGTTTGGCCCTCAACGCTCTTCTAGCCCCAGTGCATTGTGGGTATCCTAGACTGCAGAGCTCTACCGCACAGTGGGTTTGGAATGGTGCCGGTAGCCTTGAGTTTGTGTGGAAAAGCGCGTGTGTGTGTGTGTGAGTGTGCGGGAATATATTGACTGCACGTTGCAGCTGCATGAAGAGGACACCACATGATTGATGGCTTGCTATTTGGATCAGTAGTGCATGGAGTGGGTATGTTTTGATATGACTTTCATATCACTTTCATTGATGTCATTATGAGGTCTTTGTTACAATTATTTGAGCGTCAGTTCAGACACAGCCGAATCATGCTGTCAAGAGGGTTCCTCATCAAGATTATGAGATTCAAATTTGTGTAGGTGGCGGAATAGACTAATTATTTAGTGGCTTTGGGCACCAACCACAACATAAGGGTTTCTTTAGTTGTATTTATGATATTTATGCTTTTAGTATTTTCTGCTTTGATGCAGGTTTAATGGCAAGCATAAAACTTACTCAATTTCTTGCAAAGAAGATGTGGATTAATTTCCTTTGGGTCCTATGAAAAGTCAGCTTTTTGATGACATTTATTTTTAGTGTATATCTTAATCTCTCCATATATTATAATATTCTATGATATTTTAATATTATTCACAGTTTTCTATTCCAGTCAAGCACATGGTGATTTAGAAAGAACATTCATGCTGGTCTGCATTGAGTAAATGGGTTCCAATTCACAATAAGGTCCAATAAGTTAATGTGAGTTAACATTAACAATGAACAATACATTTGATGCAGTATTTATTAATCTTTGTTAATGTTAGTTAATAAAAATACAACTGTCCATTGTTAATTAATGTTAGCTCAGGTCCATTTAAAATTATTAACAGATAAAACATTTGATTTTAACTGCATGTTAAATGTTGAAATTAACGAAGATTTAAAAATGCTTTAGAAGTATGTTTCATTGTTAGTTCATGTTAACTAATGTTAACAAATGCAACCTTATTGTAAAGTGTTACCATGATTTATTCATTATTCTGTAGGCTAACTGAACATATGGGACATTGTATGCTAATCTAACATGAACAAACTGTAGATAGTAAATAGTAAACATAAAACACTTTGACTGTTCAATTTATTTTCCCCTCATGTTGCGCTCCAGGTCTCAATGTCCCAGTGTAATATCCATCCTCTGCTCTGTTGCACATTTCCTCCACACTTTATAAACTTACAAAGTTCTGACAGGTAAAAGAGGCTGTTCTTTACTCCACTTGTAAGACTTGCTGCGGGCTAAACACAGTGTGAAAAGGCTAACCCAAACTGTCCTTTGGGAACTTTCCTTTCAAAGTGATTCTGTGTAGTTTGGAGGTATTTGGTGTTTTGCAATGCAGTAAGCTCTAGAACCAGTGCAGCAACAACAACATGATTATTATTATGATGCTGATTATAAAATGTAGGCACTTACACCGAATTCCTGTGCCAACGATAATGTAAAACGATGCGGTGCTATGGTGAGTTGTTCACCAACAGACAACCAATAATATACTGAGTCAACGCTTCCCTCATTAAATATTCATACTCTTTGTACGGTCTGAGAAAGTTTTACTCGTTTTATTAATTTCAGTGTCTGAGTAAAAAATGGCGTTGGATTGTGATGCTAACATGATTAAGAGTAGTCTCGTAAATTCGGTTCTGCCACCGAATTTATATGCCGACATTTTACAAATTTAACAGATCGCGTGCTGGTCGCGTGATGTCAGTGTTTCATGAACAAGCTGATAGGAAGGTTAATCCAGTATTATGTCACGTGAACCAGAACCTGGCTACCCAAGATTAATTAGCCTATTAACCCTGGATAATATGTGTGCAGTGTGAAACGGGATAACCTAGGATTATGTTTACCCGGGGTTAAAAATGCGCTTTCTTTTCAATGTAGCATAATAATAATAATATAATTAAATAGTATTACATTTATTATTATTATTGATAATAAATGATTTGCTACTTAAACAGTATTTGTTTTATTTTATTTCAGCACTTAATCATTTCTTACATTTTGTAGCTGTTTTTACATCAGCTAACCTGGCCATGCAGAAAGCAGAGGTGTGCGCTGCATCACATCGTCCATTCATCGGTCTTTTCACTGTCTTTTCTCGCGCTCCGGCTCTCTTACGGCGAGCTCTGCTGGATTAGGGAAAATAGCTGTTTTATCGCGCAGGGATTTGATCTCATTCCGCGCTCTTGTCTGTCTCCGCTCCGCAGCTCGTCGTTGCTGGGCTCCTGGTCTGCGCGAGGCTGTAGAGCCGTGCCCGTCGACTCCAGCACAACCAAATGCTTGTGTGACAGACTCTCCACCTTCGCCATTTTAGCACGCCTCAACCCCGATGTGGTAAGTCGAGCCATTTCTTTTGTTTCCTTTAATGACCAAGAACGTAAAAAGACGCGTTTGTGTGATATTGTGTGGTTTTAATGTAGCGCTTTTTTGGTCATAGGCGTCATTATCGTTATGTATCAACAGATCTCTCTCTCTCTCTCACCCCCCCCTCTCCTCCTCTCCACGACATGCCAGAGCCATACAGCAGATTCAATGCAAACAATTTAAGACGTGTTTCCATCTTTAATGTGTTCTGAGTATATGCACAGATGTTTATGACAAATGATGTTTTGCTATGTTTGTTTAATGTCAGAACGCAGTGCATGAAACATGCTGGCTTTCATCTTGGATTTGCATACATTAAATGTTTGTACAGAGAAAATGCATGTGATTAATAATATAATGGTTCAGAATAGCTCTCTAACTACATATGTTAAAGAAGACAATCACTATTATTTATAATGAAATGCATTTAGTTTAAAACACACCAACTCACAAATTCCCATATATATTTTTATTCATATTTTAAGCTGTTGTGGACACCTCAAATACATTTTGCTTGATACATTTGAAGTTTTTTGTTGGCCTTTTAATGAATGTAAAAATGTATATCTTAATTACACACCATTGGATCATTTGGGCCTTAGAGGGTTGTCTTTGTGTAAATATGTCTACCTTAAAAATGCCATCTTTCTATAAAATGATGGGATTTGGTTTGGTTTAATGCAGGAAAGGGCCGTGTCTTTGTGTGGAAATTTCATTCAGTGTGATTAGTTATTATTAGACTGGAAACTGCCTCTGAAGCAGTTTATTCACCAGTTGCCGTGGAAACAGCATGGGCAGTGGAAGTTCTTAAAGCTATAGACCACGCTATAACACTCTCTTTGTGCAGCTTGGCCCAGATATGAGCCAGAGATCCCACAAAAAAAAAAGAGGAAGAGGAAGCTTGACACCCTACTGGCCAAAACAATGGCCACGTCTTCTCTCATTTGCTCTGCCAAGATGTTTCAGATTGGCTGCTACAAGAACAGAAGTCACTGTTGTGACACTGTTTTGATTTGGGAAACCAAGCGAAAAAGGGACATCATAACAAAACAGAATTATGATCTCAGCATTACACACAGGTGCATAAAACTGCAATATGGGGTGCAAAAATCCATAAATTTTTGGGGGTAAGTTGACCCAAAAATGAAATTTCTGTCATTAATTACTCACCCTCGTGTCATCCCAAACCCGTAAGACCTTCATCTTTGGAACACAAATTAAGATATTTTTGATGAAATCCGAGGCTTTCTGAACCACACATAGGCAGCAACTTCATTGCACATTTTGAGGTCCAGAAAGGTAGTAAAGACATTGTTAATATAGTCCTCATGACTAAAGTGGTTCAACATTAATGTTATGAAGTGACGAGAATACTTATTGTGTGCAAAAACAAAACGAAAATAATGACTTTATTCAACAATTTCTTCTCTCCCCTTTCAGTCTCCTACGCTATTGACGCAGTGCAGTGCTTCCGTGTTTACGTACGAACGGCAGGAGCCGGACAATAAGGAGTCAGCGTTCTGATGTAGAACACGGAAGCGCTGCACTGCGTTCACTATGTCAACAGCGTAGGAGACTGACAGGGTAGAGAATAAAGTCGTTGTTTTTGTTTTGATTTTGCACACAAAAAGTTTTCTTGTCGCTTCATAACATAAAGGTTGAACCACTGCAGTCACGTTAGGGCTGGGCGATATATCGCATCTATTAAATGCCGCTCCATTTGAAAGCAGGTGATGGCGATTTAGCGGTAATCAAGGAACCGCCTTTACTGACGAAATGCGCGTGACAATCGCATGCGATATATCGCCCAGCCCTTAGTCACGTGGACTATTTTAACGATGTGTTTACTACCTTTCTGGACCTCAAAAGGTTCAATGACATTGCTGCCTTTGTGTGGTTCAGAAATCCTCGAATTTCATCATAAATATATTCATTTGTCTTCCAAAGATGAACAAAGGTCTTACGGGTTTGGAATGACATGTGGGTGAGTAATTAATGACAGAATTTACATTTTTGGGTAAACTAACCCTTTAATGTTAAGTTTTTCCAAGTGAAAGAGGAAATATAAGGTAAAAAATGTATTGTGATACTTTGATTTGGCAATCAATTGGAAATATGGGCTTTAGAAGTATACAGTTTATATCGAGTTTAGGCTTACAACTAGGGTTATGTGCTTCTACATCAGTGTTATTCATCTATCTTTTCCCTCTGATTTTAGGGATAAGTTATGGGTAAAGTTAGGGTTTGGTTTAGGGAAATGGTTAGGACTAAATTTTCAGACAGGAATATTTTTCCAGGATCTACAAAATATTACTTGGCAAAATCACGGTGACCATATTGATATATTGCCCCTTCTTGCAGCCAGTTTACATTATACACATTTGTTTCTGTGTTTTAGAGGGCTCCTGTGTGCATTTATGTGCTGCTATTTGCCTTCATGGATGTGTATGTGTAAAGACTGCATGATTTGCATGTCTCTTCATGGTGAACCAGAGAGCCATAGCGGTATGCTAATCGCTCGCCTTATGATGACTCCGTGTCCCGCTCTACCTGGTCATAAGGACGTCGACTATGGGAGTGTCGCAGTTCGCTCTTTCCATGCCTCGTGGGAAGCATATTGTGGGGATTTCATTTGTGTTGCCGTGTGCCAACAGAAGGGAGGACCGCTCCTCCCCTTGGCTCCACTCCCTGTCTGTCTCTCTCTTTCTCTAGCCTTCTCGCTCCAGACCCCCACTGCTATGCTGCTAATTATTCCTGCAGCTCCACTTGCCACCTCAAAATGGCCCATCCAACGGCCCCTCCGCTGGCAACTAGCGTCCTACAGCTTCAGAATGATAAAGAGCCAGAGAAACACTTCTCTTCCTCTCGTTCCCTCCCACATTCTGAGTCTGAATATACAGTCAGCTGCAGTGCTCATGAAAAGAGAGAAAAAAAAAATAAAGGGAGATAGTACACTGCAGCTATTTTAATCACACTCCAGTCTTTCTACAGATGTTTCCAGCTTTGAACCAGGCTCTGGTTTACATGGGTCAGATTGTCTTACGCTGTATAAGCAGTTTGATGTGAGAAAATCGCAGTGGTTTTGCCCAGACTGAATATTTATGAGCTAAAGCTTGTAGAAATGCACAGTTACACTGCAGTTGTACTTGGATGAAGCTCTGAATACATCATTTCCAAATATGGGTCAGTGAAGATGGCGAGAACAAGAAACCGCACGCTGTGTTGAGGTATTTCATGTTATTACATTCTTCTGAGGTAGGCCATTGTCTTTTTGCTCGTCTTTTGCACAAGAATCAGTATCGCCTTTGCAAGTCAAGTTTTTATGTTCTTAGACAAAAGCGTGCACAGTCTTACTGCATTTGCATACAGTTTGGCAAGTTTTATGGTTAGACCAATGTCCATATTTTAATAACAGTATTCAAATGTAAAGTTACTTATGTATTGTTTAGATAATAGCTTTTTAAATAACACACTCATTTTTAAGTATATTGTGGCTTAACAGTTAGGCCTATATTTATTTTTTTACATTTTTGCATTTGGCGCTTTTATCCAAAGGAACTAACATTGCATTCAATGTATACATTTTATGATCCATTGTCAGGAAGGTTTGTTTGTTTATTTGTTTATCCCTAACGCATCATTGTATCATTTAGTCATTGTATCATTTAGTGATTATTGCTTCAAAATCTGAACAAATTAAAACAAATATGGTTCTAAATATGGGTTATTAGACACTTCTGGCCAGATTTACTAAACAGGGCAAATTAGTGTGAGAGCACAATCCCATAAAAGTGCAAATGGGAGTGGAAAGTTCTGCGTGTGATCTACTGACGCACAAATTAAAGCACACGCAATCTACCAAGAGCAACGCAAATTAGTGTCTGGTTTAAGACATGCTTTTTTTTGTGGTGGTAAATAATGGCGCAAATACCAGTAAATTGACTAGCGTAAACCTTAGTAAATAACCTTGCATGATTCATTTAAATTCTCTCCTCCCATAAATTTTGCATCTGAAAGGGAAAATCCTACAAATGCATATGCAATAAGGATAGCCACAAAAACAACTGTATCCACACCTATTCAGCACTATTTTTTCACTGCGTGTCTTCAGTAAATCCTGACAGTAGTTTTTTTTAATGCCAAGAGATTTACAAAAGGCCCTCTCTTTTTTAACTTTAGTTAGTGTGTAATGTTGCTGTTAGAGCATAAGCAACATCTGCAAAGTTACCACGCTCAAAGTTCAATGCAAAGGGAGATATTTTCTTTTAAATAATTCTCTGTTCAAGGACTACAACAAACAGCTGGTAGGGACTACAACGAGCTTCTTCACGGGTTAGTTACATCACTAACCCTAAAATTTACATAAACCCCTCCCCCGTGAACATGCAACAAAGGGGGCGAGGCCATGTTGGGCCTAGATTAACATGCTAGTCGATGAGTTTAATCAGCTCCACTGCAACTACATAAATTTATCCACTAACTATTCAGAAATGTCCAGTTGCATTCTTAAAGTTGTAACTTCTTCCTGAGTTTCTCCATCAGTGTCCGACTCCATTTTGAAAAATGTAAGACTGAACACTAATACTGACAATCGTCATTTTGGCTGCGTGAGATTCTCCACCTTTGTTGTTGTTGAGCAAACGAAGCACGAGCTTTTGTAAAGCAGTCCGGGAGCAGCATCTCATTTGCATTTAAAGGGACGCACACAAAAACGGTGTGTTTTTTCTTACCCAAATAGGGGCAAATTTGACGAGCTATAATAAATGATCTGTAGGGTATTTTGAGCTGAAACTTCACAGACACATTCTGGAGACACTAGTGACTTATATTACATCTTGTGAAAGGGGAATTATAGGTCTCCTTTAAATATAATAATAATCTGTATTGGTCATCAAAGACGCAAAATTGGTCAGTCTCTATTTTAAATGTTGGCAAATGTCCTGTTATTGTCCTGACACCTATGGCAGCAGATAATAATTACAAATGGCCTGAATTATTACAAAACTGAACAAATTGTGTGCAAATGATGTAGTATATGTGCTTTGCTATCTTTGCAGAACTGACTTCAGTACAACTTTCCCAAGCCTCCTTTTGCTTCCTGTCTCGCAAGTAACCTTCAAACATTTCAGAATTGATGGGACTTGATGCACTAGAGTTTCTGTTCCCAACTTACTATGGGTCTCTGTCTGCACTGATGGACTAAATAATTCCCTTGGTTCAATAGACATTCCTTTGAGTACTAGCCTGTCTTCCACAGCTTAGGCTTAGTCAGGTGTTTGATTGGCTAGGGGAAGACAAACTTAGTCTCAGAGGATGCATTTCTTTCTTGATTGTCAGTGGGGACCTCACTGCAGTGCAGATTAATCAGAGGGATTTAATTAACTTGGCCCTGTGCGCACATTAAACCTGGAGACAAGACAGGCTATAAACTCAACCAATTATCTTTGTGTGTAAGTGTAAGTCTGTGTGTTTTTGAGTTAAGGTGAGAGGTGCACACCTCTGAGAATGCGTAAAACCCATGGACATCCTTAACTCCACAGTACCACATCAATGTATTTAAAAGTATTTATAGACATGCATTATAATGGCTTAAGACTTAAGCAAGGAATGCAGATATTCACGAGCACACAGGCACGCACTACTCACACCTATGGTACAGTTAATGCTGCGTACACCACTGCAGTGGCCGCTGTTTCTCCACCACATCACCATGGCAACCAAGACAATGGTTGCGCAAGCCTGCAAATGTGATATATTTAAAGCTTTTGGTTCACAATCTCTGTATGAGTAATTCACAGCATCAAGCATTTAGCTTTTCCGTTGGTCTTTATGGCATTAAAGGCAGTCATAGGTTGCTATACTACACAGAGCTACACTCTCTGCTGTGCCCTCTGGATATCTCAGTCCTCAGAATCAACCCTTTGCCGAGTGACCTTCATCTCACCTTGTTCCTTAGCTGGAGCCACACGGACAGCAGCCCTCTCTTCCCAGCTCTCTTCAGCACAGAATTGCATGGAGGACGGCAGGCGGCTAGCCTGATGCACCGTTCTCATCTGTGAGCACTAACTGAGTCTATTTTCTTGTGTTGACAGAACATGGATAAGTCCCAGCTTCCATCTGTGACTCTGATCGTGGGCTGCGGGGTGTCGTCCCTCACCCTGCTTCTCCTCATCATCATTTATGTGTCTGTTTGGAGGTAAGCAAGATCTTCCACTGCTAAAACACAATTTGGCTGATCACCAGTAAAAGAAACTCATAGATATTAATGGGAAGCCACAGGGGTTTCAGCACCATGGACAGCAACACATTTTTGTTTATAGAGCTTTGGGATGCTTTGAAGTTTGAGATTCAAATCAATTATTTGCCATGATGTAATCCTAAACAAGTGTTGTTGTTTTTTATGATTCAGTGTGGTTATTAGTGGTGATGTGCTTGATCGGCACATTAACTAAGTGGTCAGTCTGTTTACTGCCAGTTCCAAAAACTATTAACAGCCTTGTCAATGGTCATTTCACGTTTTGTATTATTTCTAAATTAATTTTAAGTAAATAATGGGAAATGTGGGGTCAATAAAATTTTTTTATTTTTTTTTAAATACTACTTTTATTTTGCAGGAATATGTTAAATTGATTAAAAGAGGCAGTAAAGAGACTTTTTTACATTTGTTAAAAAATCAAATAAATGCTGTTTTCTTAAACATTACAGAATCTTGAAAGAAATGTATCATGGGTTCCACAAAAATATTAAGCAGCACAACATTTGTTATCAATGTTTCAATGATTTCATCATTGATAATGATAAGAAAATTTCTTGAGCAGAAAATCAGAATATTAGAATGATTTCTGGAGGATCATGTACGTACTGCAGAATATTTAGCTTTGCCATCACGGAATAAATTACATTTTAAAATATATTAAAATAGAAAACTTTTATTTTAAATTGTAATAATATTTCCCAATATGGCTGTTTTTACTGTATTGTTGATCAAATAAATGCAGCCATAGTGAGCATAATAGACTTCTTTCAAAAACATAAAAAGCACTTTTGAACTGTAGTGTATACACAGAGGCATCCAAAATACTGATGTTTTGCCTTTACAAAACCACATTTTTGTCATACAAATTATATTTGAAATAATTAAAAGTTTGAAAAATTTAATTTCACAGCTTTAGCTTTAAATACAGCTACTCTTGAGCTGCATCAACTCTAAAAGTTTGTCTGCAACCTGATGATCATGTTATCGAGTCTGATTTGAGAATAATCCAAAGAATATCTTGTGCTTCAGTAGTCTTTACAGAGGTGTTCACAGTGTCACATCTTGGTCACCACTAGCAATTATACATTAGTTCATGTTCCATCGATGTGCCGATCTATTGAAAGCATTGTGAGTGAATGATTGTGAGCAATAGACTCAGGCTCAGTGATTCTGTTTGTTTTTCCTCAGGTATATCCGCTCAGAACGCTCTGTCATCCTCATCAACTTTTGTCTGTCCATCATCTCCTCCAATGCTCTCATACTTATTGGACAGACCCAGACACGGAACAAGGTATGGCCAAACAAACACAAACAAACTGATAAAATCCTACAAAATATGCTTCTTAATCTTTCTATTTATCTCCTTTTTAAATAACCATCCTTATCTTTGATGGATGGGCTCTCTTTCTTTCTCTATTTTCTTGCTCTCAGGTTGTTTGTACTCTTGTGGCTGCATTTCTGCACTTCTTCTTCCTGTCCTCTTTCTGTTGGGTTCTCACGGAGGCATGGCAGTCTTACATGGCTGTGACTGGCCGTCTTAGAAACCGCATCATACGCAAACGTTTCCTCTGCCTTGGTTGGGGTGAGGCTTGTCTCTTTGACTTCCTATCCATCTTTATAGGCATATTTACAACTGCTCACTTCATGCGTTTTTACTAATTGGATAGCTTTTCGATTTGTTAAAACTGCTCCATTTACACTTGGCCACATAAATGTGTCTCCGCAAAACGAATATAAATCCGATCTTCGCTATAAGCAAATTCAGTGGAGTTCACGTCAAGCAACAGATATGAGCTGCGTTTTATTTATCATCAGCTAATTTTTAATATCAACGACTGCAATAGGAGAGAGAGCGGCATCAGTACTGGTGAGATAATTTAGCCTCACTACTTTTTATAAAGGTGATTGTGTGTCAAGCTTCATGATGCGACACCGAACTTTCAGTTTAATTTGCGGCAGTTTGAGCGTCGGCTTGCTGAAGAGATACTGAGCTACTCAGCTGCGGGCCAAATCTGTGGCGGTGCGTGTTGGAGTAGTGCTGTCATATCTGGCTAATGGCAGCCGGTGTAACACGCTCTCACATGTTTATTTTTTTACCATTTTGGGTTTCAACAACTAGATGCATTTACACTTGTCCATTTTCGTCTGGAATGCGTCTCAAACCACCTTCTGAAGTGGTTTAAGTGATTGGATTTAAATCCGTCCCATAAGTGTTTCTGAGGGCATTTACACCTGGTTTTTTCACGATCCTATAGCTATCCGATCAGAGAAAACGTATGAAGTGACCAGGTGTAAATAGGCCCTCTATGTATCTTATAATCTAGGAAGTCTCCTCTGAAAATAATGACCCAGCTGGGTAGGTGATATAAAATTTCAGTTGGTTTTTGCAGCATCGTGTGGTACTACGTGCTATAATTGATCTAAAATCTTAGATGAAATTTAACTGAATGTAATCATCTTGATGTTGAATAAAAAAGTTCACATGATATATGTCAAGTACTCAACAGCTCTCCACTAATTTCTGTTCTTTTATTATAGGTTTACCTGCTCTCGTTGTAGCAATTTCTGTTGGATTCACCAAGGCAAAGGGATATGGCACTGTTAACTAGTAAGTATGATCATGATGAAGTTTGATCAATCATATATTTCTGATAGTCCTAGGCTCCCTATATGGCCAGTCCATCCCTGCCTTGCATCCTTCAAGTAGACACTTCAAAATGTTAAAAACCACTAATGATATCTGACAACCCCATCACTGATTTCTCTTTTCCTTCTGGTCTCTTTATCCTTTTCTTTCTTCTATCTTTCTCATTATTACACTTTCTTTTCTGCTTTTGTGTTTTGTGTTAGTTGCTGGCTGTCTCTGGAAGGTGGACTGTTGTACGCATTTGTGGGACCAGCTGCTGCTGTCGTCTTGGTACAATTTCTCTCTCTGTTTGATTTATTCACAGAAATCTTCTGTCCCTCATTTCCAGCTTTAGTGAATGCGAATGTTTCAATTCAATTCCAGAATTTACCCTCATAACTCCACAACATAATATCCAGCAAACACATGTTTAAGTGGATCTGTTTAAACACAGCATATGCTAAATGTAGTCACAATAGTCAGGTCATTACACCACTGCAGATTAATTAAACCTGATTTGGGTTTACACTATATTAACATGGATTACAGCAGTATCTCTTTTATGATTAAACAACAGATGTTATTTGGTCAGACACTGATATAATGGTTGAGAGTGAAATTTTCTCCACATTATCATAAGAAAATGTCATTTTAGTGCAGTTTTTCTGTATAGAACCAAAGAATCTCTCAGTAGCTGTTTTGTTCTGTACATTTTTAAAATTGTATTACAATTTAAAAATTAAGGTGTAAATTTTGAGGTATCAAATATCTGTATCCAAAATCATAAAATTGGAAACTGACTGCTAAAATATTGGTGGTATCAGAAGTAGCTTGAACAACGACATGTTCATATATTTTTATTGGAATAAAAATATTTTTATTGACTTCATTAGGTTTGTTTGAACACGTTAGCAGTAAGCAAACTAGTATTTGTGATACAGTGCAAAAGTCATAAATTAAAGGCAAATTTACAATACTGTTAATACATTACTTACTCTAACATCTAAAATTTTCTTATTAAAACACAACAACCACAAGGTAAACAAGGCTTTACAGAATCCTCGTAAACAAGACAAAAAAAACAGCCACTTTGTAGCACACAGAAGAAGTCACTAGTACCATGTTTCTATTGTTAGGCTGTATTTTGATATGCACATGTTCACCTCTTTCCTCTCTCTTCACCAGGTTAACATGGTTATCGGGATTCTGGTTTTTAACAAACTGGTGTCCAAAGATGGCATAACTGATATGAAACTCAAGGAGAGGGCCGGGTATGCCTCACAGCATTCATTCATCTCATTGGCTGACCTCTAACCAGCTCTGGGAAAGACATTGGCCAGCCTTTCATAACATCTCTCCCTTCTTCAGTAGGACACAAATTAGCATGAAAAAAAAAATCACATTTATTATCAAATTTATCATCAAATCAAATGATTTTGTCTCGTTTTCCACTAAAAAATATCTAAACATCTTTAAAATGTAATAGATTTTCTTAAGAAGCAAAATGTGATTGTTTTCTAAAAAAATATCTTGAATTTAGTTTTTTCTTACCTCACTACCACATAATTTGTTTTCTTGTTTTACACATAAAACTTTTTTTTTTTTTCTTCGAAGGGAGGGAAAGAGATTGATAAGGACTGGTTATTGGTTCCATCAAAAGCAAGATGACGCCTTTGCTCACTCATTGCATTTCTTTTACATTTCCGTTGGTGATTTGCCATGTGTCGCTTAATCATTTCTCCAGCTTCTCTTGATTTTTAGGTGTTGCTGTGCATCTTGATTCCAAGTCATGTTTCTGTGTGTGAAATGTTTATTTGAGGGGCAGTCGCAAAGGAGCCGGCAAAGGAAATCTCACATAAGGCGTCAGCTTCATGCGTCTGATCGATAACACTCAAGCTGAGCGAATTTCTCATTTTATATCCATTGATTTTGACAATTTTTCAGTCGTGTGAGTTAAATGTCATTGAAGCTGAAGTATGAACTGAGAATTGTTATTATAGACCTAATTATAAAGGGTTTCTCAATCGTACGGTGTCCATCTCCGTGCCATTGACCATCAATTACACACTGGATTTGTTAATCTTCCAAGATTCACATGCCTTCTACCAATCAGGCTTTACAGCAGAAATGTGGCCTGAGATTTATTACCGAGAAGACGAATATTACTCATGTTATGACTCATGATTGACTGTCTGTGTTTCCTTTTCTGGGCTGTGCTCCACTGCCTGCAGGCTGACACGTGCCCTTACTGGCATCATTTTTGCATCCTAGTGTTTTCTTTACCTTGTCCTTCTCTTTCCTTTGTGTTTTTAGATTATTATTATTATGATTATTTCATTTCAACAACATTGTGTTTGCCTCTGCTATGATCTTTCTGATCAATTGTGTTTGTTTTTGTGCTGTTTGAGACATTGTATCAGAGTTACCACAGCATCCCCTCGCTCACACTCAGGGCTCTCCTCTCTGCCCCACCCGCCCGCCACTGATTGGCTGAGATGCAGGTCCGCCCATTCTCTAATTTAGCCTCTCCCACAATTTAGCAGCTACAATGTAAAAATTTTTTATAAATTTGCCGGATGCCCATCTTAATCTTTTAGGACTCAACCCTGTCAGCTTTCTGATTGAAGCATGCTGGTTAGATCAAATGTGCTTTAGATTATAAATTTAGATTTAGAATAGCTGCATATACAGTTTTCTGATTCTTGTTTGAATCCATAAATTAGTTTGTGTGTCTGTATGTTTGGGAGTGTGCAAAAGTACGCTTGTATGAGTAAGTATGTGGATTTTGTTGTTGGACATTTTGGATTGGATTGGATTGGATTTTTTGGAAAGTCGAGTTTTGTTTGTGTCTATGTAATAATGGGAAATATTTTTGCAATTCCAAAACTCTTATCAACATGTTAGCTAGAGTATTTTCCAGCCGCATTACATTCTCTGCGGAAACAGATTAACTCAAGGCTGGCTGCCGTCGTTGAGTGCTGATAGATGGGAAGGGTGAATTAGATTTAGAAGGAGGATTTGTATCACTTTTTCCTCCCTCCCTCGCCCTTCTTCTTAAACAAAACAGTTTTCATTAGCCTAATTAATTGACGATGCTGTTAATTATGCATAGTGCAGCAGTAGCACTTTGGGTAGTTTCTGTACACCTGTAAATTCTGACATTTTCTTCAGGTTTAGAATAACAAAGTGCATTTTGATAAATTGCTGTGGTTCAAATCAAGAGCTTTCACATTCCTTTACTACCTGCAGCAAGATAAAACAAAAGATGAACTGTTTCAAAAATGGAGAGTAAAATAAATGAGAACGTTTTAATTTTTGGTATAGGATCATATCAGCTCGGTCTTTTGAAGTTCTTTCATGAGGACTAGAAAGATGGTCTTATATTTCAAAAAAAAATGCTGATTGCTTTTTAATATCACTGCCTCTAGTCAGGTTTTATTGGTTGCATTGGCCTTTTGCTTGGAATTGAATTTCTTGTATTATGCAAGGTTTAATCTACATGTCTGCCAGTAGCAGAATCAACTTCCTATCCATTTGGGTAGCCATGCCAAACTGATGGCTTTATTTTTTTTATTTTTTTTTTTGCAGGTGACTATTTTGTGTGCAACAGTTGCATTACATACACTACATTCAAAAGTTTGGAGTCAGTAATTTTATAAATATATATATATTTATATATATACACTACCGTTCAAAAGTTTGGGATCGGTATGATTTTTTATGTTTTTAAAAGAAGTTTCGTCTGCTAACCAAGAGTGCATTTATTTAATTAAAAATACAGTAAAAACAGTAATATTGTGAAATATTATTACAATTTAAAATAACTTTTCTATTTGAAAATATTTGAAAATATAATTTATTCTTGTGTTGGCAAAGCTGAATTTTCAGCATCATTACTCCAGTCTTCAGTGTCACATGATCCTTCAGAAATCATTCTAATATGCTGATTTGCTGCTCAAGAAACATTTATTGTGTACAATTGTACAAAATATTTGAGTACAATATTTTTTTTCAGGATTCTTTGATGAATAGAAAGTTCAAAAGAACAGCATTTATTTGAAATATAATCTTTTGTAACATAAATGTCTTTACTGTCACTTTTGAATGATTTAATGCATCCCTGTTGAATAAAAGTATTCATTTCTTTAATTTATTTTCAAAAAAATTTAAATTAAAATTCTTACTGTCCCAAACTTTTGAACGGTAGTGTTTAATGTTACAAAAGCTTTGTATTTCAGATAAATGCTGTTCTTTTGAACTTTTTATTAGTCAAGAAATCCTGAAAAAAAAAA
>RJVU01062584.1:7387258-7399797 GCA_003731715.1 Anabarilius grahami | reverse complement strand
AGTTATTTTAAATTGTAATAATATTTCAAAATATTCCTGTTTTTACTGTATTTTTAATTAAATAAATGCAGTCTTGGTTAGCAGACGAAACTTCTTTTAAAAACATTAAAAATCGTACCGATCCCAAACTTTTGAACGGTAGTGTATATATATATATATAAGAAATGAATACATTTATTTAGCAAATAAACATTAAATTGATCAAAAGTGACAGTAAATACATTTTTTTTAATATTACAAAATATTTATATTTATTTCTATTTCTGTTCTTTTAAACTTTCTATTCATCAAAAAATTCTGAATTTTTTTTTTTACTGTTTTCAAATGTGATGATAATAAGAAATGTTCATGTTCAATGGCTGCTGAAAATTCAGCTTTGCCATCACAGGATAAATTAGTTTAAAATATATTATAATAAAAAAAACTTATTTTAAATTGTAATAATATTTCACAATATTACTGTTTTACTGTATTTTTTATCAAATAAATGCAGCCTTGGTGAGTATTAGAGATTTCTTTCAAAAACATTAAAAATAAAATCTTACAGACCCCAAAATTTTGAACAGTTGTGTATTTTTGGACAATGTTAAATAATTAATGCAGTCTCTTTTATTTATTTATTTATTTAAAATAGTTTTTTTTTTCTAAAATGGAAATGCATATTTTGTTATTTTTCACATTTCATAAGCTGTCTGCAAATATTAAAATGCATTTGAGCTTCTCTATAAAAGCATATTTTAGGATAAAAGTAAATAGTCTCTGTCTCAACGGTGATATTACAGACTGAAATATTATACTGCATTTTATTTAATAATCCAAAAAAACAAGCCACACATAGATATATGCAGATTTCGTGCATGCAGGATATTGGCAGTTATGGCTGTGGATGACTTTAATGCGTCTCCTAAAATGACCGTGATTTAGCTCGAGTCTGTGAATGCACGATCTCCGGCTGTCAACACGCATGAATGTTTGTGTGTATGTTTTTCAGACAGCTTTTTCGAGTTCCCATGTCTCTCTCCAGGGCCCAAAGACAGATGCAGAGTGGGACGGATAAACTGCTCGCAGCCTAAATCAAGCAAATTCCATATGGCATACTAATACAAAAGAAGATTTTGATGTCATTGATATGACAGAATCAAAATCCTATCATGTAGTATTTTATGTAGACTGTCAGTGGAAATAAATGATGGTAACCCATACACACATGCACGACATATAGAGTTAATTTTTTTACTTTGTCCCACATGTTCAATCAGGCCTATTTAGAAATAAAACTATCGTGACAGCATCTTTTCCATCATTCCTGCACTCTTCCCAAAGCCTTGACAGAGATCTGCCCTGAGTGAGAGCTGGAAGGGGATTCTGTGGCCGCTAGGTCTGTGTATCTACATGTATATAGGTGTATGTGTCTCTGTGTGTGTGTGTGTGTGTGTGTGTGTGCGCGAGAGAGAGCGTGTGTGTGGTTATATATCAGCGTACATGTATATTTCAGTGTGTTGATTTGACTTTGCAGTCAGATGACAGTGCCACTGTACAATATGACGCTCAAATGTGCCAAGTGCGGAGTTATCTCGTCGGCTGACGTTTCCACCACAGCTACCAGTAACGCCATGTTAGTCCCGCTAATTATTTACCAACTCTTTGATGCTCTGCCTTCGGTTCTATTTTTCTTTTTTTCTGCATATTTCTTACCTCACCCCTTTTTTCTTTTCTTTTTTTTTCCTTTTCTGGTTTTCTCCCCCATTCATTTCCCTCACCCTGCTCTTTAGCTGTTATGTCAGAAGTGATTAGCAGAGACGGAGCTTTTATGCTAAATCATGCAGATTGCAATAGGAGCCCATCTTGAAGCCCTGCTATGTTTGTGTGAGTGTGCAAGTGTGTTTGTAGTGCGCAGTTGACCAGACGGTTCCTTGCTAAAGATTACCATGGTAACCATCATTTCTGTCAAAGTAGCATAGTTTTAGTTATAATAAATTGCATTTATGCATTTGGCAGAAGCTTTAATCCAAAATGACTTTCAGTGCATTCAGTATGTGCATTTCCTGGAGTTCAAATCCATTGCCTTGGTGTTGCTAGCATAATGCTCTTCCAATTATTGTATAAGAGATAGATCAATATATCAACAGCACTGTAAATGTGCCAGTATTTGGTCATTTTGAGAAATCTGACATGCCTGCTTAGGCAGTTGACATATGCTTTGGCACTTTCATATATTTTAATAAATTTGGAGTAATATTCAGTGTTGTTATTGTTAACTAAAACTATTTAAAATAGTATTAAAATAAAATTTTATTATTAGAAATGTTGCTTTGGCAACTGAAAATAAAGTTAAAGTTGAATACTAAATTTAATAAAATAATATAAAATAAAGCTAAATAGAAATATAAAAAATGACAAAAGCACAAAATTATTAACAAAAACTATATTTAAAAAAAAAAGCTAAATCAAAAAATGAAATACTATAATAGTATATAAATAATACAAAAAACATTCTGATAAAATGTTAAAATTTCAGATGTGCTGACATTTTTTAAATATTTCACTTGGTATAATTCAAATGAATTAACCTATAACGCATACTCTATACGTTATATATTGAATATTGAAAACCTAAAATCGGTCAAGCACTATCCTTAAAACAGTACAGGAATCTTTCTGTATCTTTCTGTTTTTTTTTTTTTTTTTTTTTGTAATGACAGTGATGGCCAAGTTTCACAGTTTTTCCAGTAACACTTTTCATATGGTATTTTGGTTGGACTCAGTGGTATTTTGATGGAAGCTATGGTTGCCATGGGACACTTTTGTAAGAGCTAATAGCCATGCCAAGAATGGCTTTTTTGACTGCGAGACTGAAATGAGCCATGTTGGTCTGGTCTCTGTCATTAGCCTGTTGTTGGTAAGCTGGCTGTGTGTTTCACTCTCTTACGAGAGATAAAGTAGACCAGCCATTTATTAATGTACTTGAGTATGTGCAGGATGTGTTTTTGTATGTGGCGGCAGCTAAGAAACAATAACAGAGGTTAAAATCATGCAACCTGCAATACGGTGAATTGCAGCAATTTGTAAATATAGGGTGAAAGGTCGAGAATGTTTTACTGCAATATGTGTATGTTGGTATATGTGTATAGAGGTCTGGGGTTGACTACATTTGTGTTTATCGGTGCTTGTGGATGTCAGGTGAAAGCTTTATAGGGCAGAGTACTTCATAAAGATGATTATATACATGCTTATGGGATCAGCATATCTGTTCATAAAAGATATGTACTGTAAATCCCTAAAGTAAATCAAAGAAATAAATGAATTGTGTTTATTTCCCACAACTGTTTTCTAGTGTAGCCCCTGATCAAGAACCTATCACTGAACAGTTCTGAAAAGCCGTTTTTTTTTGTTTTTTTTTGTAGTGTGAAGAACCTTTTTCCACTATAATGAACCTTTTATGGAATGGAAAGGTTCCATTGATATCAAAGGTTCTTTATGGAACCATCAATACCAATAAAGAACCTGTATTTTTAAGGGTGTATGAGCGTTCTTTGACGTGTGTGTGTGTATGTGTGATTGCCAGTGTGTTTCTTGGTGTGTTTAAAAAAAGCAGATCAAGAATACATTTTTAAAATGATAAAAGAGAGGAATAAAATAGTAAAAATAGTGAGATGTAGGACTTGCTGAACATGCTGGCCCTTTCCTCCAAATCCAATCCACCACTAATGTGTCTACATTCCTTCATCTTTCGCCCTCTCATTTGTCTTCCTCTTTTTCATCATCCATTGCTCCTTTTTATTGCTTCTTTTGGCTTATTTTTATCTGTTGCACCTGTTCACATATGTTTTGAACTGTGATTGAACCATGTTTTGAGTATATTGATATTGTTCAGAGTATAATCAACAAAAAGGGCAACTCTAGCTCATATTGAGCACTGTATTGATCTGTGTATTCACATGTTAATGCTCTTTAGTGCAATACCAGACTCATGTCTTTAAAACATGCATCAAACATCCAAGAAATCAATAATATGCATGATAAATATGAATTAGTTTTATGACAAATTTCTAAATATCAACCAAAATCACTCTTAAAGAGAGGCTTATCCTTTAGTTTTGCCCTCTTTGTCTTTTTGTATGCCAATGGTGATATAAACCCTCACTCACTGTAATTCTGCTCCTGTCCTGTAGGGCGTCGCTGTGGAGCTCCTGCGTTGTACTTCCATTGCTGGCTCTCACTTGGATGTCGGCGGTCCTGGCCATCACTGACCGCCGCTCAGCCTTGTTTCAAATTCTTTTTGCCGTGTTTGACTCTCTCGAGGGCTTCGTTATCGTGATGGTGCATTGCATCCTACGCAGAGAGGTAAGTCAACCTTTCCCATACCTGAATCGGTCTTAAAATTGAAAGGCAGACTTTCCAATTTTAGATGCAAATGAAAATACTTACACATGATTTTTACAATCGATTAGGTCCAAGAAGCAGTAAAGTGTCGCGTTGTTGATCGTCAAGAAGATGGAAACGGTGACTCTGGTGGATCTTTCCAGAACGGCCATGCTCAGCTGATGGTGACTTGCGACTACATTTCTGTATTTTTGTTACACATAAAACATAAAATTGTGGATTAAAACTCTCATTCTCATTGTTTTCACCAGACTGACTTTGAAAAGGATGTAGACATTGCTTGCCGATCAGGTGAGTCTCTCAACACACTCATTTAAATTTACTGTGATGTCCCTCTGAGAGGTTCAGACGGCTGTTTAGACAAGACAAGTGCCATTTTACAGGCCCCATAAGGCATTTTCTTCAAGGAGATTCAGAACACGATCTGATTGCTGGCGAGCAGCAAAATGCAGATAAATAGACTTGTCTGTTCCCTTGCCGTGCCTCAGATCTGCCGGCCTGTCCTAATTAAGTCCCTCCCGACATTTTATTATCAGATAGCAGCTTTCTTCTCTGATATCTATCGGAAATGGGATTCTGATTATTTGTCAAGACGACATATCAAGCTAGCATCTAGAAATAGAGACTTGTGATGTGTTATTTTTTGCTTTTTTGAAGTGTGAAGGACTAAAAATTAAGCCGTCTATCAGACTCCATCATAGAAGAGACCCTTTTACATGACTTGCTGAAGCCAAAGTTTTGGCCACATTATTTTGCAAAGCATTGTGTAATGCGACCCTCAGAGTTCAAACTTTCAACTTTGCTTGGTCCTGTTTTCCGCAGACCTTTTGTAAGGTAGCCAATGATTATCTGACAATTTGTATAATGTATAATTAGCTTGACAATGCTTTTTTGAAAATCAATATATTTGACGATTCCTTTTTCTTTCTGCAACATATTAAAACAATCGCTAGGACCTTTATTTGTTTACTTTTAAGATAAAATATGTTACCTATTTTATTTGCATTTTCACTGTCCACAATTTCGACTTTCTTGCTACCATGGTAGGCTCATAAAATTGTTCTTCTATCATTATCATCATCATCAGACTTTATTGCAGACTCAAGGTCAAATAAAAAAAAACACCAGATAAAAAAAATTAATTAAAAAAAACATAATAAGTAACACACCCACCAAAAAAAACAACAAACAACAACTATGAGATCAAAGTGTTGTTGTTAGGGCCCTATGAATTCCACAATGCAAAAACTTGGGTGGAATCACGGAATCCAGGCATAAAAATGGAATTTACTGTATAGCGTATACTAGTTTGTCACATTTTGGATTAATAAATCAAAAGTAGGCCTGTAAAATTAATACAATTCAAATCACAATATGGACTAGCATCAGTAATTATTAAAACAGAATCTGAAATATGGAATCTTCTTGTTCTGCATGTCTCTGTGTGAATGAGTGGCATAGTTTCATCTACTACACATACTCTCAAGCACACATGACACTCATGGTATGTAAAATACTCACAGAAACTCAAAGGTATTCATGACAGTTGCCAACACAAATAATAGTCTTGTTAAAGGGATAGTTCACCCAAAAATTAAAATTATCCCATCATTTACTCACCCTCAAGCCATCCTAGGTGTATATGTCTTTCTTCTTTCAGCCAAACACAATCAGAGTTATATAAAAAAAATATATATATCCTGGCTCTTCCAAGCTTTATAATGGGAGTGGCATCCATCCATCATAAAAGTAATTCATACAGCTCCAGAGGGTTAATAAAGGACTTCTGAAGCGAAGCAAAAATAACCATACTTATAAATTTATAAACTATAATAACTGGCTTCTGGTAACAACCGTATGCAAGTCTAGTTTTTGGCCAAAAAGTGACCTGATGCAAGACATATTGACAGACGTAGAAGTGCAGAGGATAGAGCAAAATGAAACACGAACATGAATTAGAAATCTAAATCTAAAATGAGAATTTTTAAAGCAAAATGTTGGAGAAGCTTGAGTTTGTTTGAACCGCGAGAGGGTCTGCTCTCACCTAAGCTTACGCTACGCCTACGTCATACGCCGGAACTCAACTCTCTCTTGAACGCACGGACAGCCATTAACAGAAGCTAGTGATTACCATTTATAAAGTTATAATTCTGAATATTTTTCTCACAAAAACGCATCGCTTCGCTTCAGAAGGCCTTTATTAACCCCTGGAGCCATATGGATTACTTTTATGATGGACGGATGTGCTTTTTTGGGCTTCAAAAATGGCACCATTATAAAGCTTATAAGAGGCAGGATATTTTTTAATATAACTCTGATTGTGTTTGGCTAAAAGACGAAAGTCATATACACCTACGATGGCTTGAGGGTGAGTAAATTATGGGATAATTTTCATTTTTGGGTGAACTATCCCTTTAACTTAAAGAAATTATGATTTGAGCTGATGAAAGAGCAGTCAAATTAGCATTGCTAATTAGTAGCATTGCTCTATCAATCACTTTTCACTTTTACTAAGGCTTTTACCCTCTGATTTGCAGGCACCCTGAAGCGTTCCTCTCAACAAGGCGAGGAAAAGGTAGCTTCCCAGCAGATCACGGTACAGAAAGGCTCCAACTTCAACACCCTTCCTGCTAGCATGGCAAAGGTCCACCTGCAAAACGTTGCCGATTACGCCAGCCACACTCTCACCATGCGCCGCGACAAAGGCGGCATTGCCGGGGTCAGCACCGAGCTACCCGGAGCCAAATCTATTTACATCTGTGACGGCGAGCTCTTCAAGCAGCTGGACGGAGCTCCAGGAGACAGCGGCGGTCTTGAAGGCGGAGGAGGAGGGTCGGGCCAGGGTTATGTGCTCTTGCCCAACAACAACAACACCCTTAGGCCCTCAAAAGGTGGCAAGGAGGACCAAGCCACCAAGTACAACATCAGCATCGAACAGTTACCCCAGACCAGGCTCATCCACCTGGCCAACCCCGCTGGCACTGATCCCGTGCCAGGCTTTGGGCTAAAGAGCTTGCCCACCGACAGAGTCAGCGTTTCCTGTTCGGAGAGGGACTCCCCGGGGCAGACAGTGCAGAATATCTCCAGCGAATCCCAGATGACAAACACATGTGAGCAAGGGGACTCTGGGAACTCCGGAATAATGTCTAAGAGTGAGACCATCTCCACACTGTCTATGAGCTCCTTGGAGGTAAGAAACAATGATAATCATGAGATCAAACAATGCTATCGTTGGGTATCATTCAGGTACACAGAGGCTCAGTGGGTAGCACTGTTGCCTCACAGCAAGAAGGTCCCCGGTTCGAGTCCCGGCTGGGCCAGGAGTTCTTTCAGTGTGGAGTTTGCATGTTCTGCGTGAGTTTCCTCCGTGTGCTCCGGTTTCCCATGCAGTATAGGTACAATAGATAGATAGAGCTTTCAAGGATGTGGACTCGAGTCGCATGATGTGGACATGACTTGTACTCGAGACCCAAATTGGATGACTTGTGACTCGACTCAACATAATCAAAGAAGACTTGCAACTTGACTTAGAATTTGACAGCAATGACTTGCAACTTTGACTTGAGCCCTCTGACTTTTAATCAAAGAAGACTTGCGACTCGACTTAGACTTTGAGTACAATGACTCACGATGTGACTTGGACTTGAGCCCTCTGATTTGGAAAGACTTTATTGCCTACTTTCTGAAACCAAAGATCAGAGTTGTGATCACAATAGGCTGGCCCCTGGAGCGTATTATCACACTGGTATGATTTGTGCAGCTTTCGCGCTTTGGCTGGCACTGAGCCAGAGAAGGACTCGCTCAGCCAGTGTTTGTGCAACAAGTGGTATACCAAATAAAAGGATTATTCAACATTAAACAATAAGTTTAGCTGGGATATATTTTCACTCCACTACACAAACACTGACTGAACGTTTGAGTTTTATTCTTGTCATCTTTACAGCACACTATTCCTATTGATATCATATAAATGGATGCACAGCGTATTCTGATGAAGTGTAAACTCTAGTGCATAGGCACCGACTCTCAGTGGCTTTGCTAAGAATGCTCTTTTTCTCACATGCACTCAAAGAGAGAGAAAGCGAGGGTGTCTTACACACCTTGTAGAGTTGACGTGCTACGTGTAAATGGTATTCTTTCTTGTTTTTTTTTCCTGTCAAAATAACTGAGATTGTTTGGAATTACTCAAGCAGAAGCTGATTCTTTTGCATAGAGACGTTCTATAGATGTCCTTCACCTGTTTCCTCATTGTAGACGAGCATGTTTGACTTCATTTGGTCTAAATAATGAAAACGCTTATCACAGTTTGTATGGAAAGATTCACAGCCTAAATGATTCAGAATCCCAGTGACACAACTGCTTTCTAAATGACTATCCATTAACATTTGATGGCTAGCAGCACAAATCTGTGTGCGTCTTACAACTCTGTGGATGCTGTTTTTAAATCACAACGTCTTTTCATCTTCGTCTTGTACACTTTCTTTTCTCAGCCGTGATTATTCCTGATAACTGATGGACACTTTGGTTTCTGGTCCAAAGAAATGTGCTGTAGACCCATCTGCCTATGATGCTGTGATTTCACATCAATGTTTGTCATATCTGCCACAAGGGAGCGAGTGTCCTAATTTATGTGCGGACTGAGTGAAAAAAACATGTTTTATGGAGAGTGTCTGTCATTACGTGGCTCAGAATTACATTTCAACTGACATCCGCCAATGCACATGCACTCGTTTTCAATGAAAACTGCATTGGAACACTTAATGGTATGAAAGATCTGCCAGTTCAAAAAGGAAGAAATGAAAGAAGGCTACATAAATTATTCCTTTTTGCATTTGCAATTATCCCGCTTAGAAAAGAGAGTCTCTGCAAAGGTCAGATTTTGCTCATGCTTTAAAAGGGAGCAGATGACAAGCGTGGATTCCTCCTCACCTCAGGCCAAACATGCTCCCAGAATGCATTGCAGGCGCACAGCTGCAGCCACGCACAGCACAGGCAGAATGTCAGACTGCCCTCAGACGCTCTCCGACAGGCTAAAGAAAGGCCATTCGGTCACAAGCTGTTTACTGCACGCTCATGCCAGGAGCTCGGCGGAAACGTGCAATATACAAGCAACACAATGCTTTCTCAAAGTCTGCTCTAAGTGCCAAAATTTTACAATCATTTTTTTCTCTACTTGCTGCATTTGGGTCATTCTCAAACAGTATTGACTTTCTGACTTACAAAATATAATATATTGAACGTTTGAAGTTCAGTTTTTCCCATATTAATCTTTTTGTAAACTTTTTGTATTTTTAAAATCAAAATAATAGTTTAACTTTATACTGATGCCAATGATATGAAGTTAATAATTTATATTATTAATTGGTTTTATATTAGTTGCTTTAAATGTCAATTTAAATAAGTTCATTTAATGAAGTATTTTATGTTAACTTTTTTTTGCACTGTTTAAACTGGAAAAACAAATATATTATATTATACTATATCATTAATTGCTTTTATATTAGTTTATTTCAAATGTTAATTGTATTTTATAAAAAAAAAAGTTGTTTTGCTTCATGCACTAATGTTTAAACTGGAAAAACTAAATGAGTATAAATGAATAAATTGTTCAACATTAAACCATTATATTATGTATTGGAACATTAGGTTATAGAATGTTGTNTTTTTTTTTTTTTTTTTTTTTTAAATCTAATTTATGACTAAAATGTCTAAGGACATGTTTATCACTTTATTTTGGGAATGACCCATTTGCTGTCTTTTCCCCAAGACCACTCTGGAAGGACACACAATAACATCCTTTATTCTTATTTGTCCTTTTAGAGACGAAAATCACGCTATGCAGAGCTGGACTTTGAGGTCAGTGTAATGTAAATCTTTCCACAAATGACAGCAGTCTTGTGTGGTGCAGATTCATTCATCTCTGCAAAGGTTTTAAGTCGGGTTTTGTCTTGCAGAAGATCATGCATACACGGAAGCGCCACCAGGACATGTTCCAGGACTTAAACAGAAAGCTGCAGCATGCAGAGAAGGACAGAGATTCTCCCCCAGTGGATGGGAAGCCTGGGAAGAGATGGAGTGTGTCATCAGGAGGCAGCGATAAAACCAACCTTAGTGTACGAATTTACATTAATCTACTATTTAGTTATTTAGTTATTAGACTATTTACATTAATCAATAGTCTTACGCTTTTGTATATATAATATAATTAGTGCTCTCAAATCGATTAACCATGATTAATCGCATCTAACATAAAAGTTTGTGTATATATACGTGTGTATATATATATATATATATAAGTTCTGGCATGAAACTCTAGATGGCGCTGGCTGATAGGTCCTTAAAGGATTTGTCCACTTTTAAATAAACTTTTCCTGATAATTTACTTACCCCCATGTCATCCAAGATGTCCATGTCTTTCTTTCTTCAGTTGAAGAGAAATTAAAGTTTTTGATGAAAACATTCCAGGATTTTTTTCCATATAGTAGACTTGAATGGGCACCAAACAGTTGAAGGTCAAAATTAGTTTCACTGCAGCTTCAAATTGTTCTACACGATTCCAGATGAAAAATAAGGGTCTTATCTAGTGAAACCATTGCTCATTTTCTGAAAAAAAATTAAAATTTTAACCATAAATGCTCATCTTGAACTAGCTCTCTTCTTCTTCTTTATTAGAATTCCGGCAGTGTAGACACTGCTAAGTGTTTTACTGCCCTCCACAGGTCAAAGTTTTGAACTAATTTTTATATGCAATAATCTAGTATATATCAATTAGTTCAAACTTTGACCTATGGAGGGCAGTAATACACTTAGCAGTGCCTACACTGCCGGAATTCTAATAAAGAAGAAGAAGAAGAGAGCTAAGAATGTTTTCATCAAAAACTTTAATTTCTTTTCAACTGAAGAAAGAAAGACATGGACATCTTGAATAACATGGGGGTAAGTAAATTATCAGGAAAAGTTTATTTAAAAGTGAACTAATCCTTTAACTCATTTGGTAGTGATCACGTCATTATCTACATAGCGCAGCTGATTGGTTGCTGTGGTATCAGCGGCCAATGAGCATTGTTTGCTGTTAGCAGTCTGCAGCGCACTTTCAGAATCATTGTAGCCAATCACAGACATATCTGATGAGGGCTTGAGCACAATGGCCAATCAGAGGTGTTTACGAATCCGCTAAACAGCACACAAAGCGTCAAATTTTTTTAAATTTCAGTACTGACTTGGTACCGAAGTCGGTACTTTTGACAACACTACTTTATACACACATATTATATATTTACAAATTTTTATGTTAGATGCAATTAATCACGAATAATCCATTTGAAAGCACTAAATATAGCAAGGAATTACAATTTATTTTATAATAAATAATTTGACTAACAATAATATTCATTTTCTGTGTTCCATTAAAGTAATATTAATTAAATAATAATAATAATAATTGTCCTAATAATAATATTGATTTTCTGTATTCCATTAAATCGATATTAAATAACAACAATAATATAAATTTTTTCTGTATTCCATTAAATCGATATTAAATAACAACAATAATATTAATTGTCCTAACAATAATATTAATTTTTTCTGTATTCCATTAAATCGATATTTAATAAAATAATAATACTTGTCCTAACTTTATTTCTGTATTCAATTAAGTGTACATTAAATACAATAATAATAAAAATTGTCCTAACAATATTTATTTTCTGTATTGATTTTTGGGGTTTTTTTGCTCTGAAGTATGACCCAAACAATTCTTGACATTTTACATACATTTCACATTTGAAAAATTCTTCTTATTGATAATGCAGGACAAGCAGCAGACCCCCAGTAAGCGAGCATGGGAGGGCATCAGGAAGACCCACTCCCCACCATCATGGGTGCGTAAGGAGCTGGAGCCCCTACAGGCTTCTCCCCTGGAGATGCAAGCGGTGGAATGGGAGAAGGCCAGCGCCACCATCCCTCTGGTGGGCCAAGAGATCATGGACCTGCAGACGGAGGTCTGAAAGACCCCCAGAGCATACAGAGAAACAGAACAAACTCTACTCGCAGGGAAAAAAAGGATAAGGAGATGGAATAATATTTGAGCAAGAGTGCGGACAAAAAAGTATGCAAGAAAGACATTGAAAGAGAGTGAAAGCAACATGGCTGTG
>RJVU01062584.1:7356137-7387211 GCA_003731715.1 Anabarilius grahami | reverse complement strand
CTTTTCCTTAATGTCAAAGCAAATCATAACACTTTCAAAAATCCAGGTCTGAGCCTGTTGCTATGGTAATGAGCTGGCACTACCAAGAACGGCTGAACTGGGCAAGTTAAATGGTGACCCGGGATGTTGCCATGGGAACATTGGGAGCAACTGACTAAATGGAAGGACTTGAATTCAGGCTAAGAGCAGATGAGCCTTAGTGAGTGGCCTTCAATTTCTTACACCTCTGGATACATATTAGTGATCATGTCACATTTAAGAGCGTTATGGAAGAGAGTGACGTTTCGCTAAGACAGAAATCTTTCAAACTGCCCGGCAGGAATCTGGTGTGCTACACGTCATTCAAAATCAAATTCTTGAGAATTCTCAGTATTATTATCATCATTGTTGATCAATGTGACACATGCGTACGCTTGGGGCACAAGAGGCGACGTGATTGCCCAAAGCCATCTGCATATGACTGTTAATCTGTCTCAAACGCCGTCCTGAACCAGTACAGCCCACAATTTAGCCACTGTGCTGTCCCATGCACCGCACCGGCCCTCGGATCCTTCGAAAGTCTGTCAGTACCGAAGTGACATCAGTGTGAGATTCAGTTTGGAAGCAGGTCGAGGTCCAGTTGGTGGGTTCAACTGACATGTTTTCTTTCGCTTGATGTTTTCATCAGAATCACTGGAGCTGAGAGACCTGAAACAAACTGCTGTGTCTCAGAATATGTGCAGAATCAAGTTTGAAAGCAGATGACAAAAACGGAGATGAATATGAATATATAAATATATATTATAAATAGTCTTATATATGAAACTGCAGAGGGGTGTTATTCTCTGGTTAGATTGAGGTCGCACACAGAGAAAGCACAAGACTCACTCCTCAGAGTCCTGTTGTACAGCATTGTAATTATTTCCAGAAGAGTTCTACAAAATGAATTTTAGCCTATAAATATCTTTCTTACTGTGCTTGGGGACTATTGTTATCATTATTATAGATATCATTGCGATTCTGAGATCCCCCACCCAACTCTCATTGGGTTACTGGACTATATGAGTGTTCTGTAACATCATGTAACAGTGTGTATTTCGGTATCACTGACTGTCACTCCAGATGATACGTACTTGCCTGAATTCTCCACCATAAACCCCCTGCCCTCCTCCTCCTCCTCTCCCTGCCTTTCCACAATTCCTTTTTTAATTTCACTGGGGTTTCTTTGTTATTGTACAGTTTTCAGAGCACAAAATGAATGTGTCATATTTCTAATAAAAAGTATATCTATATAATAAAGGGAAAGATGTCGTATTTAAGGTGCTGCAAAAGTTTTTGAATTTGCACTGGCTGCTGTGTTTTTATAGATAGATAGACAGACCAATTGACAGGCAGACAGGTGGATATAGAAAGAAAGACAGACAGATAGTAAGAGATAGATAGATAGACAGACAGATGGATATAGAAAGAGACAGATAGTAAGATAGATGGATAGATAGACAGATGGATATAGAAAGACAGATTATAGATAGAAAGATGGATAGATAGAAAGAATGGCAGATAGATGGATATAGAAAGACATAGATAGAAAGAATGGCAGATAGATGGATATAGAAAGACATAGATAGAAAGAATGGCAGATAGATGGATATAGAAAGAAAGAAAGAAAGAAAGGCAGATAGATAGAAAGGCAGATAGATAGATAGAGAGATAGAGAGATAGAGAGATAGATAGATAGATAGATAGATAGATAGATAGATAGATAGATAGATAGATAGATAGATAGATAGATAGATAGATAGATAGATAGATAGGCAGATATATAGAAAGACAAAGAAAGGCAGATAGATGGATATAGAAAGACAGAAAGAAAGGTAGATAGATGGATATAGAAAGACATAGATAGATAGAAAGGCAGATAGATGGATATAGAAATAGAAAGGCAGATAGATGGATATAGAAAGACAGAAAGAAAGGTAGATAGATGGATATAGAAAGACATAGATAGATAGAAAGGCAGATAGATGGATATAGAAAGACAGAAAGAAAGGCAGATAGATGGATATAGAAAGACAGATAGATAGAAAGGTGGATAGATGGATATAAAAAGACATAGATAGATAGATTTTTTCAAATTTAATAACCAAAATAAATTAAGTCTTAAAATAACTAAAACTGAAATAAAAATAGAGCTAAATAGAAATATTTAAAACAAAAATGAATAAAAACACATACAAAAATTAAAATTACAAAAAAAAAGAAATGCCCATTCAAAATAAATACAATAATGGTATATAAATAATACTAAAATAACACTGCACTCGGTCCACTGTATTTTCATCCGAGGAGCCCATAAATCCACTGATAAAGATTTAACTAATTGTAAATGCTGCTGATAATAAATGTGTGTTATTATTCGATTAAAAGAATACATTAGGATTGGAATCACAGGAATCTGGTGGGAGGGAAAATGTGGCCATGCTGCAAATGGAGGACATTAATTTCATGTCACCACAGAGCGGCCCAGTGTCCTGAACCTAATTATGTCAGCATTAGTTACTCAACACTTTTTTTAATACATCACTGGTTGCAGTAAAATGGACAGAGTAATATTATAGAAAATAGATTAGTAAAATGCCCGTTAATAGATCCACTGCTGCTACAACAAATAATATTTATGAATTATATATGAAACAAATTGTAAATAATTAAACAGAAGAAATTGACAAGAAGGAGAGAAATTATTATAACCATTATATGTTGGTTACAGTAATAGAGGTAAAAACTAAATATGATAAACACTATATAAAAAATATAACACATTTGACTTTACAAACACTCGGCACTCATTATTATAGAAATTTATGGTGCATCGTAAGATTGCACTTGTAAATACACTCAGTTATTTTTAAAAGACAAGATCCATGTGTACTGTACTGTATATATGTTTTATGTAAACATATATACAGTACAGTAATAAACAACAAACCAAAGCTGAGAGGGGAAATAACAGCAGAGGAATATCAAAGTTATAATTTAATGAACATAACCCCACTGGATTTGTCTCATTGGTGTGTGTTAATTTTTTCACTAATGCATAAGGACATCTGTTTTCAAAGTTTCCCATGTACTGAAGTACAGTAATCATGACAAGTTCAGGCTGTTTAGACCAATAAACAAGCCCATGGAGCCTACTTAATGCTTAGTTACAGTACTGCTAAACAGGTCTTTCAGACGTTTATGAAGTGTATGCTATGGAAAAGGACCTTTTATAACCTGTGCAGCTGGAAAGCTTGGTGAGATACGCTACAAACCACCGGGTGACTGGAGAACATGATATTCTTCTAATTAAACACCTTGAGCTAACAAAGCGTGTTAAGATGAGACTGAACAAACTGCTGGATGTTTATCTCATAGGGACATAAGAAAGCATTTTCTGACAAATTACTGTATGCTGTGATAATTTGACCTCTGATTTGAACAGAACCTTTTGGAATATTTTGATTCCACCATCTAATTAAATAAGCACTAATGAGTTGCACTATATGTATTGAAGCTTCGGGTTATTGAGATGCAAGTGCCTGGTAGATACTTTGATTCTTTTTGTGTTTATAAATGTCAGCCATGCAAACTAGTCAATTTGCATGACTGACATTTTATCATAAACATCCAATAGGCCAACAACATAAAAACATGATAATTCAAATGTATACAAACTAAATGCAAGCCTGGATTCATTTTTAAATAGTAGGGAGTGAAGGAATATGGGAAGACTGATAATAGACTACAGCTTATCACCCATCCGTCTGTCAATCATTGCTTTTGTGTATGTATGTTTCCCAAACTGTTACATTTTTTTCTGCTTATTGCTTACTGACAGATTTGCCATTATTTGAAAATACTCTGGTGTATGGAGGCTTGTTTCTACCACGGATTAAAACATTTTAAAAGATAATTGTGACTTTTTATCTCACAATTCTGCGAGTAATAAAGTCAGAATTGTGAGATAAAAAGTTGCAATTACCTTTTTTATTTTTTATTCAGTGGCGGAAACAAGCTTCCATCCCTGACGCTCTGTATGGTGTTTTCTGAAACATTGCTTTATTTGGGTTGACTTTTTTAAACAGTCCTGCAGTCAGGCAAATATTTTTAATGTATTTTTATTATCAATTAATATGAGGTCATAAAAGGCACTTGCCTCATAATTCTAAAATATAAATCTTGCATAAAATATAAATCTGTACAATATTAATATCCCCAGTTTCACAGACAAGGCTTAAGCCTAGTCCCAGACTAAAATGCATGTTTGAGCTGTTTTAACTGCAAGAAACTTGCAATGACATACACTATATTGCCAAAAGTTTTGGGACGCCTGCCTTCACGTGCACATGAACTTTAATGACATCCCATTCTCAATCCGTAGAGTTTAATATGAAGTTGGCCCACCCTTTGCAGCTATAACAGCCTCAACTCTTCTGGAAAGGCTTTCCTCAAGGTTTAGGAGTGTGTTTATGGGAATTTTTGACCATTCTTCTAGAAGCGCATTTGTGAGGTCAGGCAGTGATGTTGGCGAGAAGGCCTGCCTCGCCGTCTCTGCTCTAATTCATCCCAAAGGTGTTCTAACGGGTTGAGGTCAGGACTCTGTGCAGGCCAGTCAAGTTCCTCGACTCAAACTCGCTCATCCATGTCTTTATGGACCTTGCTTTGTGCACTGGTGCGCAGTCATGTTGGAACAGGAAGGGGCCATCCCCAAACTGTTCCCACAAAGTTGGGAGCATGAAATTGTTCAAAATGTCTTTGTATGCTGAAGCACTCCTTTCACTGGAACTAAGGGGCCAAGCCCAACCCCTGAAAAACAACCCCACACCATAATCCCCCCTCCACCAAATTTTACACTTGGCACAATGCAGTCAGGCAAGTACTGTTCTCCTGACAACCGGCAAACCCAGACTCATCCATCGGATTGCCAGACAGAGAAGCATGATTCGTCACTCCAGAGAACACGTCTCCACTACTCTCGAGTCCAGTGGCGGCGTGCTTTATACCACTGCATCCAACACTTTGCATTGCAAGTTATTTCTGGGTTTCTCAGTACATAGTAACATTAAGTCATAATATAACATCTAGATAGACAAATGGACAAGGCATATGTGTGTGTTCCAGGGATGTGCTTTCAGTCATGCCAGATGAGGCCTAATTAAATGTAATCTGGATTCAATTATATGGAAATCACTACTTTCAGTATTTCAGCCATGCAATTTTGCACCATATGTGTTTGCTCATCAGGTAAAATTGACAATATTGCTTGGAAAGCACTCACTGTTGTTATTCTCATTAGTTCTCATCTGATGCAGCTCCGTCAAAAAATCAATGCAAATTTATATTGCACCTTTCACAAACACCAAAAGGGATTTTAAATAAATCAATAAATAACACTAAACGTTTATGTCTTGTAATTAACATTTAAAATGACTAAAAATTACATGTACACTACCGGTCAAAAGGGGGGTCAGTACAATTTTTATTTTATTTTATTTTTAGTTATTTATGCGTTTATTTTATTCAAGGATGCATTAAATTGATCAAAAGTGATAGTAAATAAATGAATAATTTGACAAATGATTTCAAATAAATGCTGTTCTGATCCACAACAAATATTAAGCAGCACAACTTTTTCAACAGTGATAATAAGAAATGTTTCTTAAGCAGCAAATCAGCATATTACAATGATTTTTGAAGTATCATTTGACACTGAAGACTGGAGTAATGATGCTGAAAATTCAGCTTTGTCATCACAGGAATAAATTACATTTTAAAATATATTAAAATAGAAAACAGATACTTTTTTAATTGTAATAATATTTCACAGAATGACTATTTTTGTTCAAATAAATGCAGCCTTGATGGTGAGCATAATATCAGACTTTTAAAAAAAAAAAACATAAAAAATTCTTACGACTTAAAAATGCATGGACTTCGGAACCAAAAGTGACCAACTTAATGCATTTTTTCTAAAATAATGAAGGCAATAACTGTACTAAATAGTTTTAAGGCAAGATTTGGTATTTGGTTTGAACCTGATGAGCAAATTATGTTTAAAGGCTCAAACTGAATCACTTTCTTTATTGCATCCGGATCAACAACATTAAAAACTACTAAATTAGCTTCTTGCAATGTTAAATGATACAATAACAGTCTCAAATGTACTATTTTCAAATGCTCTGTTTATATCCAACCTAACTGTTGATACTTTTCTAGGGAACACTGCCAACTTATCACATTTGAAGCCTGGGATTATGTCAGGATGACTTCTATGAGAGGCGTTTAGAAGCCTGTCAATGGTTCGGAATAGCACCCTTGGGGTGTTCTGGTTCTCAGAGACCAATTTAGCGAAATGAGTGTACCAGCCTGATCTAATTGCATTATTAAAAATAGATAGGTGCTGTCTGAAGGTATCAAAATGGACTTGCAGCTTCATCGTCCTCTATTTATATGCAGCTCTTCAGCAGTTTCTACTGCTGATATTTTAATTAATTCATTTTGAGAGTTTGTAAGCAGGAAGGTGGAGAAGGAATATGTGGTTCCCATTCGAAGTGGAACTTCAACACCTTTTTTTCAGTGTAATAGACCTTATTCAGAGCAGCACAATTACAGGTATGAAATCGAGGCTGTGAGGGATAGACTTACCGTGTTTTCAATGGCATCTGCTGTAAAAAGCTGTATAAAGCTCTTAGATCACTTATAATTTTCCACAGCTCATGTTTTCTGGTGTTTTTTGTCTACTGAAATGTCTTGGAAAGATATTTTTGCAGTATTTTGTCAGCAGAACAATTCAAAAACACATTAAATAACAGTCCCAGACAGCAACATATTGTGGCCCAGATCTGGCCCACATCTGGTACATGTGGATTACACGCGGATCAGATGTGGGCCGGATCTGGGCCGACACTATGTTGCTGTCAGGGGTACAGCCCACTGAAGAGATGTAGGTCAATCCCTCACAGCCTCACTTTCAATCCCATTAAAAATCCAAGATGGCGCTGCTGTGAATAAGGCCTATATAAGGTCCGACTCGTTTTTGCATTTTGTAAAATAAATAAATACAATTTTTGTTTGACCAAAGCAATCATTACGTCTTAGGTGATGTATGGAACCTGGTTCCCTGAGAAGGGGAACAAGACGCTGCATCATGGTGTTGAAGCTGCGTCTTGTTCCCCTTCTCACAGAGTTACACACATAACCTTAGATGTTCCCTTTCAAAGTGTAAATTCGACGTTGTGTCGTGTTGCCATACTTCAGGCATAGCGTCAACACCATAAATATTTATTCTATAGACCTTATTCACAGCAGCACCATCTTTGATTTTTAACAGGAATGAAAGTGAGGCTGTGAGGGATATAGACCTACATCTCTTCATTGGGTTGTACTGTTATTTAATGTGTTTTTGGATAGTTCTGCTGATGAAACACTGCAAAAATATCTTTCCAAGAGATTTCAGAAGACATGAAAACTCCAGACAATATGAGCTGTGAAAAATTGTAAGTGATCTAGGAGCTTTATACAGCTTTTTACAGCCCGTCGAGGCTGTGAGGGATAGACTGACATCTCTTCAGTGGGTAGTACTTTTTTTTTATTTTTCTGCTGACGAAACTGCAAAAATATCTCAGAATTTCAGTAGACAAAAAACACCAGACAACATGAGCTGTGGGAAATTACAAATGATCTAGGAGCTTTATACAGTGGATGCCATTGAAAACATGGTAAGTCTATTCCTCACAACCTCACTTTCATATTTGTCATGGTGCTGCTCTGAATTAAGATCTTTTACACTGAAATTCACAAGTTCACACTTACATATAATTAATTAGAGTAAAGTGTACGCGTATCTGGCGTGCTGTCAGAAGGGTTGGCTCCAAGCTCGGAATTTGCCCCAAACCCAGAGTACTCCCCCCATACCAGGTTGGGATAGCCCAGGTGAAAAAAATTTACATTTCTATAATGTACTTAAAGTGCTCTATTTTCGTGCACTAATTTTGTACTTAATATACTAAAAATTCTTCTTTAGTACTTCTAAATGTAGTACTCTACTGTGCTATTTTGAGACACCATGAAATATGAACTTAAATGTGCTTTTAATATACTATTTCTGTAATTAAAAAATGTATTTAGATAGGCCTACTACTTATAGTTCATTTGAACCCATAGTGTACTACAAGTGGTAACTAAATATATTTTTCAAATACAGAGATAGTATATTAAAAGCACATTTTAGTTCATATTTCATGGTGTCTCAAAATAGCATAGTTGAGTACACTTACATGTTCTTAAGATTATCTTAAGAAGTACTAAAGAGGAATTTTTTGTATATGTACAAAATTAGTGTGCGAAATAGAGCACTTTAAGTACATTATTGAAATTTACTTTTTTTTCACCTGGGAGGAATAGTTAGATGTGAGGAGAGGGGGTGGTGGAGGCATGCTGAAAAACTGTCATAGAGCATATATAAATTAGAGATGCACTGATGTATCGGCCAACAATTGGTAACGGCCGAAAAAACACTATTATTATCACTATCACGATTGTTTAAAAACTGCCGATGATCAGGGCCAATTATATCCTGTCAATCAAAAGGGTGTGGAAAAACATGTTCAGACTGCAACTCATACATACTGTGTGTGAAGAAAATCACTCTTGTGTTGAATTTTAATGCATTAACAGTTTAAAAATAGTGACTTTAAAGCAGGATCTCTTTGACCCTATGAATCACCCCTAGTTCAAGCCAGGGTTGCCAGTTTTTTGTTTGTTTGTTTTTTGCTACATCAAATATTATTTGTAGCGCCTCCCTTCCAATAATCACAAAAATTTTTGTGCTTTGTTACTTCTGATAGAAAAGTTTCAGTTTTCAAATTCTGTCCATTTGATCATGAAATTAAAACAATAACGGTGCGTTCCAAACGGGATATATTGCCCTCCGAAGGGCATTTCTTAGTGAAAACAATCATGGCCGCCATATTGAAGGGTCGTTCCAAACCGAAGTGCTCAAAACTGGCCACTTCAAAGGGCCCTTCTGAATGAAGGATTTCGAAGGGTACAACTGATGGACACTTCGGGCCAATGATCCTTTGCACAGGGAAGTTGTTTGGCATCACAGAACGGGTAGCTACAGGAGGCTCGGAGATTTTACCTATAAATGTATATATAGTATTTTTCTATAGTTTTCTATAGTTAGATTTGGTACGTTATTATGGTCAAAGTTAGATTTTACTTCAACAAAAATACTTTATAGCTCCCTTTATCAGTCTATTCAAATGTTTAAAATACATAGACACAATACAATATGGTGCGATAAACCAAAATATAAATAAATAAACTAACGTTAAACAAAGGGCACAGCTTGCACAATCTACTGTACACCTCATTGATTGTCTCGTTAAGATGACGCAGAAGTGCGTTCCAAAAAAAGAGTTATTTCGACCCCTACACCCTTCATCCCTTTTAAGTTCTCACTCCGGAGGGTAAACCCTTTGAAGGGATTAGGACATAGGGATGAGCCCTTCGAATGGAACACAGGGTTTATGGCATTTTGTCGCTCTTAAATGTGACGTGTCAGATCGCTGTATGCCTCAGTTCATGCGGCAGAACGCAGCGCGAGTCTTTTCTTCCTCTTCAAAAGTTATATATCGAAAAACATGCATGAACATCAAAGGTTTGTTGAACTTACCAGAATGTATCGTGTCTCATGTCATCGCTTTATTTGTGTTTCAACCGCAGAGAGACGTCAATAAAACAGCTTGTGAGCAATAGGCATGTCACGTCACATTTACCTCAGGAACGTCTTCCAATGTTCACAGTTCCTTAGCTATATATATATATATATATATATAACACTAGAGAGGAGCTTATTTACTGTTAATTATGTTTGTGTAAATTTGCCATGAAGACAAATGCTTATGAAAACAACATTATGTGATACTAAGTTTTCTACAAACATTTCCGTTTTTATTTGAGTGTAATTATTATATCTGAAAATAAACAGCAGCTGAATAGAATACCTCTGTTGTTAATTGTAATCTCTAATATTGTAGTGTACCAAATGAGAGGGTTTCCTGTATAGTTTGCAACATTAGCAACATTATTTGGGAGAGATTTTTTTTTTTTTTTTCCTTAAGAAAAATCAAACTATAGGCATCGGCCGATATCATTTTGAATAATCGGCTATCGGTATTGGCAGAGAAATTTAGTATTGTGCATCTCTAATATATATCTCTTATCTCACTAATTGAGTTGATTGACTGAATGTGCTCCTCGTGTTAATTAGGTTAATTATCTGAATGTGCTCCTTCTGAACTTTGTTAATAAAACATCATAAATGGTGTAGATGTAGGATTTATTTTGAAACAACTTTAAAGGCACAATATGTAAGATTTTTGGATTAAAATATCCCAAAACTACTAGAACAATGTTATATATTTTGTTGACTTGTGTAACATTATCCCAAATGTTTCCAAGAATGTTTAAATCCAGCGAAATAACCAGGACACGGACCGTGTCCGTGCATCGCCTATCAATGACATCATACCCGCGTTACCCTCCAGTTTTGTTTTGTATAAACCATGAAAACACCAAAGATACTTTAATATATTATGTGTTTCATTAGACAGGTGAGCAACTATTTGCATATATTCATTGACAGAAAACTAATCATTGTTATATAGCTCAACACAGTAAGTCTTATTGTTTAAAGGTGCCGTAGAACGTGTTTTCAAAAGATGTAATATAAGTCTAAGGTGTCCCCTGAATGTGTCTGTGAAGTTTCAGCTCAAAATACCCAATAGATTTTTTTTTATTTATTTTTTTAACTGCCTATTTTGGGGCATCATTAAATATGAGTCGATTCAGGCTGCGGCCCCTTTAAATTCTCGTGCTCCCCGCCCCCGGAGCTCGCGCTTGCCTTAAACAGCATAAACAAAGTTCACACAGCTAATATAACCCTCAAAATGGATCTTTACAAAGTGTTCGTCATGCAGCATGTCTAATCGCGTAAGTACAGTATTTATTTGGATGTTTACATTTGATTCTGAATGAGTTTGATGGTGCTCCGTGGCTAAAGCTAACATTACACACTGTTGGAGAGATTTATAAAGAATGAAGTTGTGTTTATGAATTATACAGACTGCAAGTGTTTAAAAAATTAAAATAACGACAGTCTTGTCTCCGTGAATACAGTAAGAAACGATGGTAACTTTAACCACATTTAACAGTACATTAGCAACATGCTAACGAAACATTTAGAAAGACAATTTACAAATATCACTAAAAATATCATGATATCATGGATCATGTCAGTTATTATTGCTCCATCTGCCATTTTTCGCTGTTGTCCTTGCTTGCTTACCTAGTCTGATGATTCAGCTGTGCACATCCAGACGTTAATACTGCCTGCCCTTGTCCAATGCCTCGAACATGAGCTGGCATATGCAAATATTGGGGGCGTACATATTAATGATCCCGACTGTTACGTAACAGTTGGTGTTATGTTGAGATTCGCCTGTTCTTCGGAGGTCTTTTAAACAAATGAGATTTATATAAGAAGGAGGAAACAATGGTGTTTGAGACTCACTGTATGTCATTTCCATGTACTGAACTCTTGTTATTCAACTATGCCAAGGTAAATAAAAATTTTAATCCTAGGGCACCTTTAAATCTCGGTTTCTTGATGTACAGCAAGTACCATGATTTACCATGACTAATATTGATCTAGCTTACTGCAGTGTGCAACAAGAGTCTCATAGTAGCCACCGAGCAAATGCACAGGGTAGCATTATAACAACTTTCAACACACAAAAGTATCTAATTTGATAAAACAGACGCACATACGCATAACCGGAAGAAGCGGAAGCGGTCGGCTGCGGCATAATAAAAGTTCTGCCGCTCTCAAGCCGTGTGTCGCGCTTGTCTCTTATTAGCAATCGTTCCAGCAGCCTCGTTCCTCTCCCACGGCTTTCAGCCACACCCTGCTTCATGCTATAGTAATGTTAATAATTCCTTAATACATTAGCTCATCCATGAATATGATTTCTTCCCGAGTCCCATCTGATTATTTTCCATCGGCTGTAGATGTGAAAACAACACCTCCTATGATTATGCGAAATCAAGGCATCATCAAGCTACGCCTTTGTTTTGAATAAGCGACCTCTAGTGGCGATAATTACATATTGTGCCTTTAACTCAGAAATTGCTAGTAAATTTCTAGTAAGCTACAAAGAAATGGCAAACATTGAATTAAGTGTAAAATTTTGAAATATAAAGACTAAAATAGTATATTTTTTTAATGAAACATACTCCAATTATATTTTACAGTGTAGAATGATCATGTTTATGAAAGGAAAATTCAATATATTCAACATGTTGAAGACCAGCACTGCATCACACATCCATTTACAAGTTAGGGGGGATTTTGCATGCTCATTGATTCTTGTTTGTTTAAGAGTCTGCTCCAAACACTTTCCAATGGGAGGAAAAACAAGAGGTTTCAAAAGCAATTTTTTAAAATTTCACCCTTGGGATTTCTCCCTCTGTCCCACTCAGCATTTTTGTCTGTGCTTACTGACCTCCCTCCAGCCTCCTGGTCCGCTCCGGTGGTAAATCTGTCTCGAATCCATCTGCTGTGACAACCACAGACAGGCCCTGATTTAAAGCCTGTCAGTCTCACTCTCAGACACTGAGGTCTGCCAGAGACACCCAGCCACGGCCCATCCGAACTGATCTGTTTCTGCTTCTGTCAGTGATTAATGTTTCCCTATTTTTAACACCTTCCTCAGTAAACACACGCTCACATTCATTCATGCGCGTTCATTGACAGATGGGGATACACAGACTCCCGCGCAACTCTACAGGCTCATTCATACTTGACACATACAGCTGCTATAAAAAAGGCTAAGTGAAGAATTGTATAGTTGTTTTTATGTTTGTTTGATTGTTTGTTTTTATCCACAGTGTGTGTGTACATAATGATCTATAAATGACTTTAAATGAAATTTAATTAAGATTAGGGGCCAAGTATATAATAAAAAAAAAAAATACAGACATCAGAAAGTCCAAATAACTAACCAGAGTATTCAAGTCACCATGAAATCAAAATTCTTTTTTTTTTTATGGAACATTGCAGTATTTCAATTTTACACAACTTTTTATGTGTTCTGACCATTCATTTACATGATAACAGCATTTTGGGGGCCTGAAAACGCAAACATTTGAAAACGGGTCAACAAAGTGCAGGTTTTTGAAAACTACCATCACCATAAGCAACAAACACTGGGTACTTTCTGTCTACTCTTTTATGAGTACTGTGAATTTTTTTGTCACATACTGTTTTTCGTCTGCTGTATAGTATAAGGAAGTATGCAATTTCGGATGCAGCCAGACTAGTGTCTTATAGTGCTGTAATTGTCCATGTATGGATCGGCTAGTCTTGGCTGTACACCAGCAAAGAAAATAACAGATATACTAGATGGTAAAATCACCTTCAGCATAAACTTCAACAATAAACATAAATTTCAACATGAAGTCCAATTGCACCAGCAATAACTTCTAATGGATTTTGTTGCTTGCATAATTGGAAAAGCTATTAAAAATAAATGAACAACAATATTTAGTTTGCATAGCGGTATTAGTCAAACATCATTCATTTTTTCAAGATACAATAGTTGAGACATGAGCATCCAAAATGGAAAATTATACATTGAAATATTTTTATTTTAGAAGAAAAGAGTGTTGTTATTTTAGTCCTTTAAGGAATGAAAGAGTTGGATATATTCACGTTTCACTCACTAATGATAATCTGCCCCTGTAATCATAATTTGTATGAAAAAGAATAAAAGTTGTAAAACTGCAGTGAATTTTATGTATAGGTACATTTTTGGAGTTTTGCAAAAATGTGGGTGTTACTGCTGGGCTGAGGATAAAGATGAGACAAGGTGAAGTGGATCTAAAATCCAGCGTACTTTAACAAATATTATAGAGTAATCCAAATAGCTTCCAGGTTTGTGAATCAGTATATCCTGTACACGAATTTGGGCACTGGTAAAGACAACGCCCTCATTGTACAACATCACTACTGGTATTTATGAACAACAGCATTGTTTTAATGTTAATTTCTTTGATTGTTACATATACATTTCAGCTGTAAATAAATGATAAATGTTAGCTAGATTATGTTCATTACCTGTCTGGCAATGCATGTTTATGATGAATTATAATGAAATAATGGTCTGTATTTTAAAAACATCTATCGCATGTCATTATGTGAAGTGAGTTGGCTCACGTGATTTGTTTCACGCTTTGAGCACTGATGCTCCCTGGATTTCATGATGCATTATGGGACTTTTTAGGGAGCGAAAGTGTCAGTGACTGAAAAAAAAAAAGTATGTTCTATATAATATGAATATGGGGAGTATGAATGAAATTCAGACATACATCTGCCATGTTGTTACTGTCATGTGACTTACCAGCATCAGTTGCATCACTTCACTGCCATTCATAAAATCTCAGAGGAATTTACCCGGCAGTCAAAGCGGCCTTACAGTGCGGACTCAGAGGAAGACACGTGTGAGTGTTTAGGGTGCCATTTGGGCTTCAGCCACAGACGTCACGAAGTACTGCAAACAAACAGCTGACACCTTTTACCGTTCCTCCAAAATAACGAGCTTATGCTGCATTCACGCCATAACTGCTGTAATTAAGGGTGTGTCTCAATCAGCTCCCTAGTTCAGTAGTCAGGGCACTGATCAGGGAGTCAGCCATTTTAAGGGCTGTCTCAATCGCAGAATCCTTCCAGGGCACTGAAACGTTCGCTCCCTAAAAAGTCCCACAATGCACCGTGAAAACCAGGGAGCATCGATCACTATGCTCCTTAACGGAAGTTCTGAAGTGCGAAACTTAAATCACATGAGCCAACTTACTACACATAACGACGCGCGATAGATCCAAACCATTATTTTATTATATTTCAGCATAAACGTACATCGCTAGACGGGTAATGAACATAATTTAGCTAACATTTATAATTTATTTACGGCTGAAATGTTACACGTCTATGTAACAAGCAAAGAATTTATCATGATGTACTTTAAATAACATTACAAGTAAAGTCAGAAAGATATCAGCTCTGCTGTTGTTCATAATGTACAATGAGGACGTTGTCACGTCACCGGAAATAGAGTCATAAGTGTCCCAATGTGTAGTGAAACCAGAGATTGTATATTATAGGGAGATGAGAGGGTCTGTATCTCTTACCATTGGAGAAAGCGTAACAGCTAACTTAATCACGTGCGGCACCTCTCAGCCTATTGTGTAATGGCAGTGACATCAGTGCCCGCCATTCAAAACTCCTTCCCTGCGTACCGCCACAGCCGGAGCCTTAGCATTAGTGCTTTTTGGGCTAAAGGTTGCAGGCTTGCCTTCCAGTGGCTTTTACACAACATCTATTGTTCTATCTGTTAAACAGTAATGCGGCACATTTGCTGTTGGTAATGCCGTAAATTATTCCTACCTGTCGCAACATTCCCTAGTCTGCCTTCTCTTAAAAAAATACGTTTTATCAAGCTAAAATCTACATATGGTTCCCAACGAAAGTATTGTTTAGTGTAAAACATGCTGAAGATTAGCGAACAGGCTGTTGATTAATTAAATGATTAGCTATTTCCCCCCAAAAAACTGTTTAATCAGCATAGTGAAGCCTCTCATCCATTGACATCCATTCAACAAGTGGCCTCTGGTCTCCTTTTCTGCGTACCATCAGAGGCGGAGTGTTGCCATTAGCCGTTTCGTTTTTTTGGCTAAAGGTTGCAGGCTTGCCTTCCAGTGGCTTTGGTGAAACTGTGTCCTTTACTGTCCTTACCAGTGGCCGAATTCTTGTACACGATAGGCTATACTGATTCATGAGTTTGGGCGCTGTTCAGTCAGACTCAGAATTATGCGTTTCCATGTCAACACTATCAACACCAAAATGAATCTGCAGCAGTCAGGTACAGGCCCACTAAGTTGTTTACGTTCATTATTATTGTAAAGTTCTGTGCTTTTAGACATGAGGTAGTTTAACGCTGTGTAAAGCTGTGTGTGTGAGTGTGTGTGTGTGTGTGTGTGTGTGTGAGCTGCGTGCGTTCATGTGTTGGCTTTGTTTGGACGGTGATTTGCAGGGAGAGTGGGACCTTATGCTTTCAAAGCTAGCAGGCTAACGTTAACATTTCCCAGATCACCTGCACCTTTAATATAAAAAGAAAAAATTATAAAAATAAATCAGTTAATAATACGTTTAAATAAACAAGATGATCTCTAAATAGAAATTGTTGTGTTGCATGTAGCCTATTTGTGTTATCTGTCAAACATACATTTGAGACTAGAAATGTATTTGATTGTTTATGGGTTGTTTAGTATTTTATGGTCAGCTTTCATCTTACATAGCATTTTAATCTTACACCTTGCCATCTGGACCTGACTGAGACATGATTCATTCATTATAGAGACTCACAATATAGATACAGGGTATGACCAGAGCTCAAGCTATGAAAATTCAGTGTACATTAAACATTTGCAATATACCAAGCACAAGTGGCACTCTCCTTCCGAGCCAAAATTCTTGATCAGCTTACACTAACTCCACAAAATCAAAATAAAATGCACTGCATGAGCAGTCAATTACCAATAATGACGTCTCTACCTTCCTGAGGTGTTCGAATAATGCCGTCACTAAAGCTACAAATGGATGCCGTTGCGAGGGAGCTCTTCAGAGCGCGCGATCTGCCAGAAAAGCTTTCATGCTAATGAAGGAGAGTGGAGCGGTGGCGTTCTCTCACTGTAGAAATGAGTCACAGGGCTGCGGTCGGGCTAGAGCAGCTAGGCTCTGGCGGTAATGAGGAGCAGCAGAGCTGGCCTATTCCCCGTACATTTTGTTGCCGTCAAAGCCCAATTTCTACCTGGAGAAAGGGAGCCAACTTAAAAGGGACTTCATAAAGATATGACGATATTCCATTACCGCACCCCGTTAGTCAACAGAGCAGAGATGTGGCCAATAATCAGCAGCGCATGTCTGTGAAAGGCTGTTTACATGGGGAACAAGGGTCGTCCTTATTGCTTTTAGAAACGGACGTGGACGTTGTTTTAAAAATATGAAGGTTGAAACGTAATCTTTGAGGGTACATTTTTCATCTTTTGTTCTGAGTTTTTCATTTCCTGTAAAACACAATATCCTGTCCGAAGGGCAATTATTCAGCCGCCAGCATCTTTGCTTACTAGCATTCAACACGCATAGATGTAAGGCAAATTACCATCTGATGTATTTTCGAAAAGATGTGTAAATCTGGAAATGCACTATGAAATTATGTATTCATACAATATTTATAGTTTCAAACATATGTCTCAGGGGCTTGGAGATATTTTCTGGAGAGGACGGTTTTCCCTGAGGAGTAGGCTAACAGTCAAAGGGCAGTTTAGGTGACTGGCTAATTGAGTTCATTTGATCATAATTAACTTTTTTTGGAACAAGAACCCCATAGTTTTTAAAGCACAAGTGACAGGAAGTAAATTGCATTTGCATACACTTTATGTATATAATGGTTAATAATTTCTGTAAACTGCTATAAATCCTAATGACTGCAATTGAAGTGCAGAGATTACAGCTGATAGCTAGTAGCACAATCATTAATTTTAATAAATGCAGTATAGGACTTTTCGCCTCAACAACTAAGCATTGTAAATTCTGGGTGAGGAAACTGTTGATAAGGTTGATAATGCTAAAGAAGGGGTCATCATTTCTTGATGTTCAAAGTTATTGCAAATACTACAGATTTTCACACCAATTGTTTTTTTTTTAGCAGATCAACCTAGAAATGACTTGCAGAATGATATACCTTTTTTAATAACAAAAATGACAGGCAATCGAATGCATTCTAGAAGGCTTTAACAAATTAGTTTGCATGCTTTTCTCTTTTGGGCGTACATAAAATTACTGTCATCACTGTACACATTAAAGAGATTTATCCTTGCCGAGTCAGATGAAGCATTTGTCAGATCACAACAGACATTTTAATTGCATTTTAAATGCATTGATATAGGTGGCAATCTAGCAGAGAAATGACGTAAAGCAACGTTATAACAGTGTGGGGAGTAACATGGGAAAATACATTTGCTGTGTCCTTTTACCTACAGACAGCTATTTTTTATTGTGTTCTGTCAAATTCCTTACTTTCCATCTCACATGGTGAGACAGACTTAAAAGGGCCTTTCAATGAAAATATCAGGCTGGGAGATGCACTGCCTCTGTATTTTAGGATATATTGAGGCAGTCTAGGAATTCCTTATTGGCATGGCTCACTCTTTGCTCTCTGAAAGTCATTTTTATTGTTCTACCTTCATTTTCAATTTTGTTCTTTCCTTCTTCTACCTTAACAGAACCCTAAAATAAGAGGAGCATCTTGTAAAATTAAAGCTTTTTATTTGGACTTAACAAAAGATGCTAAACTCATATAATTCATAATATATAACTGTTATATTTATGACATTTTATCAATTATTAAAATGGTAAATTTGTATTATATAATTTATTTTATTTTTATTACAAATTCAATATAATTATTAAAGGGTTAGTTCACACAAAAATGAAAATTCTGTCATTAATTACTCACCCTCATGTCGTTCTACACCCGTAGGACCTTCTTTCATCTTCGGAACACAAATTAAGATATTTTTGCTAAACTCCGATGGCTCAGTGCAGCCTGCATTGACAGCAAGTTAATTAACACTTTCAAATGCCCAGAAAGCTACTAAAGTCATATTTAAAACAGTTCACGTGACTACAGTGGTTCAACCTTAATGTTATGAAACGACGAGAATACTTTTTGTGTGGCAAAAAAACTAAATAAAGACTTTATTCAACAATATCTAGTGATGGGCGATTTCAAAACACTGCTTCATGAAGTTTCGAAGCTTTACGAATCTTTTGTTTTGAATCAGTGGTTTGGAGCGCCAAAGTCACGTGATTTCAGTAAACAAGGCATAAGCGTTCTGAAATTTCAATGGTTCACGTGACTTTGGCAGTTTGATACGTGCTCCGAACCACTGATTCAAAACAAAAGATTCGTAAAGCTTCAAGGCTTCATGAAGCAGTGTTTTGAAATCGCCCAACACTAGATATTATTGAATAAAATCATTATTTTGTTTTTTGGCGCACAAAAAGTATTCTCGTTGCTTCATAACATTAAGGTTGAACCACTGTAGTCACGTGAACTGATTTAAATATGTCTTTAGCAGCGTTTGAAAGTGTTAATTAACTCGCTGTCAATGCAGGCCGCACTGAGCCATCGGATTTTAGCAAAAATATCTTAATTTGTGTTCCGAAGATGAACGAAGGTCTTACGGGTGTGGAACGACATGAGGGTGAGTAATTAATGACAGAATTTTCATTTTTAGGTGAACTAACCCTTTAAGTTAAATAGATATATAATTGATATAATTAATTGTTATTTTAATACAATTAAACTGAAAAACTAATTTTTAACTCATTATAATACAGTTTATTTGCATAAATCATTTATAGGCTCAATCTGACTTGTTGATTTCCTTGGCAAATTATCACTGTGGAAAATTCAAAAGAAAAAAAATGTTTTTAAAGATTTTTTGACTCAAAACCTCCATGCAGAGATCATCTGTCCTCAGTGTTACCTCTGTGCTTTTAAACTTCCCTGCTGGGATCACACTCCTGAATGATTTTATCTTGCTCAAAATTGGCAAAATTTCACATTAGCGGCTCATTGTATAACCATTATCTTTATACCCATCCTCTCAGTCTCAACTCAATGAATGCAAAACACTTCCCACTAGTTCATTTTACTTCTTCCTTGCTCTCAGAGTTGTCTGGTGGGCTTAGAATGGTGTTTTGACAGCGCTGCTGAAATATAAGTATGTGTTGGCATACTCTTCATCAGAGGAAGGTCTCCGGCTGACGCTGAGGGTGAATGACAATCTGGGGGTGGAACGGATGTTCTTGCGTAAAGCTGGTGTTAGTGAGTGGCATTGCAGCTAGGTGTTTTCTACAGCTCAGTCATTAAAGCTGTTTAATCGGCGCAGCACTTCCCACTCAACAGATGGCTACAGTTCAGGAAATCACGTTATTTCTAAGAATAACAGTAGATTGACGCTACTCTTGCATTACGTTATCTCGACTTTTGAGGAGAAAGTTACTGACTGCACAAGAAAGACAAAGAAAATAGAGAGAATTGGCCATACACTCAGTTGTATAGCTGAAACAATAATTATTTATTTACATAATTTTATTCAAAGTAAAAGAGCAAACCTGCTTGGCAAAAGAGGCACGCTGCTGGGATCTTAGCAAATCTCAGCCTTACAAAGATTTGAACCTACAACCTTCATCTTGGCAGCCAAAATCCTTAAAGGAATAGTCCACCAAAAATGACAAAGTTTTCAGTGAGTAACAACTTGAATCTGATCTTTTCATCGCACAAAGCGATCATGTGGCTTCAGATGACATGTATGACTAGTTCTGTGATGATTTTATGGTACTTTATTATGAAGCTTGACATTGACAGCACAGCACATATTCTCATTCGCTTTCATTATACTAGAGTGGCTAGAATTTTCTCAAAATTCCAACTTCTCTGTGTGTATGTAAGTTTGAAACAACATGAGGGTGAATAATGGAAAGAATTTTGGGATACAGAGACATTTTTTGGGTAGGAAAGCAGCATAACTTGGTATCACCATATTGAGTCCGGATGGTTGTTACTGACAATTTAGCATGGTTTCTATATTTGCACACATATCGGGAACCTTTGTAAGCTGGAGATAAACTGATTTTTTCCATTATGTCAAAGTGAGTTTGTCGTTAAAATCAATTGCATTGTAATTCAGGTCTTTACTACAGGAGATTCTCTTTCAGAGTAGGTGATGAGGGATCTCAGACTAGAATGGACTGAATAAATGGAATAATTATATCGACAAAGCGTTGAAGAAACCATGCAAGGGGAAAATGGCAGGGGAAAAGTGTTTCTACTGCTCAATACATAGAGTCTCTCTCGCAAACAAAGAGGACACATTACTGCCAGCTAAATTCTGTGTATCGGACACATAGTCAATCTTTGAAATCCCCTTACTTAGAGTAAATCTCACGAATGACCTAGCTGTCGAGGGTTTTTCTCTCCCTCTATCTTTTTTATGGGTATATCCTGCACAAATTAAGAGATCAAGGAATTTTATCAATTTTCCATATCTCATTTCACACCTGTTGTGTTGATGTGAGTTGGTGAATCTCACAAAATCTGTCAAGAACAATTTTTCACACTAAAATCAAAATAAATTTTTTTTTTTAGAAATTTTTCTCATACAATACAAAGCCTATTTTAGGACCAGTCGGTTTCAGAAAATTAGTTTGGTTTTGTTTTGTTTTTTTGTTGTTCCCTACAGACTGCATGGTGGTCCATAGAGGGAAATCTCTTTTTTTCATCTCTTATTCAGTCTCGGTGATAATGTCATTCTGGCCATGGTCTTTTGCCTCTCAGACATCACGTAAGGTCACGACGTTCAGTGTTAAATGCAAATGGGTCTGTGAGTGCCATTGACCTATCAGCACTACTCAGAAAATAACCTCTCCTTGTACGACACTGAATATTTCACTGGAACTTGCAGAAGGGTGCGAGAAGAAAAAGCTTCCAGTTGGATCACAGCGTCCAGGCGATTATACGCCACAGTCATCTTCAGCAATCACAGCATTCTGTTGAGGCAACAAGTATGACAAAAATATCTCAGGATTCTGTGCACTGTAAAAAATTTGTGTAATATTAACTGTGATATACAGTAGTTGCAGAGTTTTTTACTCAAATCATATGGCTTCCTCTTTTACCACCTGCATTATTATGGTGGTTTACCTTATGTTAAAGGTACAAAATTGATTTTTAGCAGTAGCAGTGTGCGTTGTTGGTTACTGGTTCAAATTGCAGTTTTTGTTTGTAAATTACAGTTTTATACTGTAAAATGTACAGGTTGTTCTGTAAATATGTTTACATTTTTATTGTATTTTTTACAGAATTATTCTGACAACCACAGCTGCCAGGATTTTTTTTTTTTTTGTAAAACATTTTACATTGTGGCTTTAACAGAATTATATGAAATCTGCGTCTCAGGCTATGTGTTTATTATTGTTTATAGCTAGACATGAATGCAAGTGAACAGAACTGACAGGCATGCGGCCCAATTGATTAGAGATGGTCTATGACAGGTGAAAGGGAAATGCCAGGGCTGAAGAAGGAAGACAAACGCAAAGAGAGTTCGATCCTCTGTGTAGAGCCCCAGCCAGACCGATGAAGAGGCGTATTGATCAAGCCTTTTGTCTGCAACCATCTTAGTAGGATCAATCATTTCTTATTCAGACCACCTGAAAAGAAAGACTTTTCTTTGCATTGTAGAGCATTATAGGTGTACTCACAATGTACTATTCCAAAGAAAGGCAACTGAACTAGGCTACCTCCCAAGATACCTCATTTTTACCTCAATTATAAGACGGTATCACATGTAAACACTGAAGAAAACAAGAAATCCAAGATGGCAGACAAAGCAAAAGTGTTGACAAATAATATTTTGTTCAATATTAAAAATATTATCAACAAAATTTAAATAAAAATTAAAAGGTGAATGTCACTTGGAATCAGTGTCATTTCCAAAAAGAAAGAAGAAAAAAAATGTAATTTTGTCAAATTATGCAAATACAGTGCATAATTGGCTCCAGAAGGAAACACGATGCATTAAGAGCCTTTTTAATTTTAAGATCAAGGTAAATNAAGTTTTTTAATTTTTTAAAATATATATATATACAGTATCTCACAGAAGTGAGTATACCCCTCACATTTTTGTAAATATTTTATTATATCTTTTCATGTGACAACACTGAAGAAATGACACTTTGCTACAATGTAAAGTAGTGAGAGTACAGCTTGTATAACAGTGTAAATTTGCTGTCCCCTCAAAATAACTCAACACACAGCCATTAATGTCTAAACCACTGGCCACAAAAGTGAGTACACCCCTAAGTGAAAATGTCCAAAATTGGGCCCTATTTTCTCTTCCTGGTGTCATGTGACTCGTTAGTGTAACAAGGTCTCAGGTGTGAATCGGGAGCAGGTGTGTTAAATTTGGTGTTATCACTCTCACTCTCTCATACTGGTCACTGGAAGTTCAACATGGCACCTCATGGCAAAGAACTCTCTGAGAATCTGAAAAAAAGAATTGTTGCTCTACATAAAGATGGCTTAGGCTATAAGAAGCACGGTGGCCAAGACCGGCCAAGAGCGGTTTAACAGGACAGGTTCCACTCAGAACAGGCCTCGCCATGGTCGACCAAAGAAGTTAAATGCACATGCTCAGCATCATATCCAGAGGTTGTGTTTGGGAAATAGACATATGTGTGCTGCCAGCATTGCTGCAGAGGTTGAAGGGGTGCGGGATCAGCCTGTCAGTGCTCAGACCATACGCCGCACAGTGCATCAAATTGGTCTGCATGGCTGTCGTCCCAGAAGGAAGCCTCTTCTAAAGATGATGCATAAGAAAGCCCACAAACAGTTTGCTGAAGACAAGCAGACTAAGGACATGGATTACTGGAACCATGTCCTGTGGTCTGATGAGACCAAGGTAAAATTATTTGGTTCAGATGGTGTCAAGCGTGTGTGGCGGCAACCAGGTGAGGAGTACAAAGACAAGTGTGTCTTGCCTACAGTCAAGCGTGGTGGTGGGAGTGTCATGGTCTGGGGCTGCATGAGTGCTGCAGGCACTGGGGAGCTACAGTTCATTGAGGGAACCATGAATGAGCAGAGCATGGTCCCCTCCATTCGGAGACTGGGTCACAGGGCAGTATTCCAACATGATAACGACCCCAAACACACCTCCAAGACAACCACTGCCTTGCTAAAGAAGCTGAGGGTAAAGGTGATGGACTGGCCAAGCATGTCTCCAGACCTAAACCCTACTGAGCATCTGTGGGGCATCCTCAAACGGAAGGTGGAGGAGCGCAAGGTCTCTAACATCCACCAGCTCCGTGATGTCGTCATGGAGGAGTGGAAGAGGACTCCAGTGGCAACCTGTGAAGCTCTGGTAAACTCCATGCCCAAGAGGGTTAAGGCAGTGCAGAAAAAATAATGGTGGCCACACAAAATATTGACACTTTGGGCCTAATTTGGACATTTTCACTTAGGGGTGTACTCACTTTTGTGGCCAGCGGTTTAGACATTAATGGCTGTGTGTTGAGTTATTTTTAGGGGACAGCAAATGTACACTGTTATACAAGCTGTACTCTCACTACTTTACATTGTAGCAAAGTGTCATTTCTTCAGTGTTGTCACATTAAAAGATATAATAAAATATTTACAAAAATGNATAATATTATAAATTAAATATATTTATTACTAAAACATTATATTTAAGACTTTTTTAAAAATGTCTTAAATATGTTTTCCTTTGGCATTGTTTTGTGTTTGCATGCATTGATTTGATACCTATGTACAGCCTTCCAAATCAGTCACTTATAAGGTTCCATAGCAGTTAGCATGTTGTTTTGGAAGACAGACGTCTATGTAGGGAGTAGGCAGCGAGGCAGCTCAATAGATTTTGAAACTGAGTTTTTATTCTGAACTGAAACTAGCATTTCACCATGGCAACAATGATGGCTTAGTCACAGAGTCAAATAATAACTGCCCTGACTCATAAATCTCTCTGGATCATTCTTCATTCTCCATCATAAGAGCTGTTTTGCATCGGTTCAGTTTTCAGTAACTGGTGAGTCACTGGCTATAAGAGGTGAGGCATTCTTTAGTACCCTCAGCAGTCTCCTCTTCAGAACATTTCCATACGTGAGAGGTGTTCATATATATGTGCCCCTATCATCATTGTCCTCAACATCTGAAATAATGTGGCCTTGAATGCCTCTTAGGCAGGCTTTCCACACAACCCACACTGAGGTCATCCCATCACTCCTTCCTTATCTTCTCAATCACTGCTTAAAGGCCCGCTGAAGTGTCTTGGAACGTGCAGCATTATTCAATGTGTTGACGTAATTTCAACTAAAACATGAAGACAGGGCGATATATCGAACAGCCCCGCCCCTTTTTTAAAAATAGCCAATAGTGTTTTGTTTATATCACAGCCTGGCTAGAGCCGTTAAACTCAGTAAAACCTCTGTTTCCTCTAACTGTTTATCCTCCTAATCTCCTCTATATATCACTTTAAAATACAGCATTCTCTGCAGAATTTAAATGGGTCCGATACCTTTCGTGGTCTGAGCCGACTCGCGGATATGATCCGCTCTGAGCTCTTGTGTCCCTGGGCCCGAGCAGACGGAGACTGTGCTCTCGCTGCGGCGGTACACGTGACGTGACACTAACGTGAAAACGGACTTAATTCTGGTCAATGGAAAGCATATTTACACTGTCTGAATCGTTCCCTATTCTCTATATAGTGCATTATGTGCTAATCACCATGTAGAAACTAGTAAATGTTTGAACAAATGACCGATTTCAGCCGCAGCTTCAGTATCTGTTTACACTATAGTGTAGGAGGGGCGGGACTTCAGATTCTAGAGAGCATTTGATTGGACAGAAGATTTGATGAGAATCTGAAGTGATCCGTGATCCATTTTAGCGGAAGTGAGAGCCTGTAAGTCAGAGGTCTCCAAACTTGGTCCTGGAGGGCCACTGTCCTGCAGAGTTTAGCTCCAACCAGTTCCAACACACCTGCTTGAAAGTTTCTTGTATGTCTAGCGAGACCTTGATTAGCTGGTTCAGGTGTGTTTAATTGGGGTTGGAGCTAAACTTTGCAGGACAGCGGCCCTCCAGGACTGAGTTTGGAGACCTCTGCTGTAAGTTTTGAATGCTTATATCTCCTAAATGCGAATTTTGTCGTTGTTTTAGTATGAAAGGCTAACATATTCATACTAAAAGCTAAAAACTTAAATTTTGATTTCAGGGGGACTTTAAATGCTTAAATTTCCCAGTTCCTCCCTCTGTGTTAACAGTATATTACAGTAAACAGTCCTCAAGGGCTATTATTATTCAACAGGCATCATCTATTAAACAATCTTTAGGTAGTTTGGGGGGGGGGAATTATGTTCTTTCTAAAAAAAATAATAATAATAGTATGCTTAAATGAAAATATGTATATTTTATTGGCATGATAAAAAAATGTTAATAACATAATGTCCAACAGCACTTTTCACAGGATTAGCAGTGAGGATCTTTCAGACTCTTAATGCCAGTAGGTGACTGTCATTATGTGACAAATGACTGTATTTATGTCAGTCATTCGCTCATTCCATTCGTTCAAAAACACAGATTCATTCAGAAACAAAACATGAGTGAGTCATTGAATCATTCACTCAAACGATTTTGTTCAAAAACTTGGGCTACATCCAAAATCTTAAAAATGCTGCCTTCAGAGGACACATTCCAAGGTAGGAAAGCATCAAGGCACATCCAAAACCAGTGTTAGCTTCACTTCCTGTCTCCTGAGATACCTTCATCTGATTTATGAAGGCAGCATAGATGTATCCTTTGCTGCCTTTGATATCCCACAATCCTGTGCGTTCTATTAGGTGACAGTTAAGCTAAAAAAGAAAGATGGTGTCTGAAAGTTGCGTGGTTAGTTTGTGTGTAAATGTATGTTTTTGATCAATGTTTTCCACTTTTGATTTCATCTATAGCGAGAAATTACTATTGTAGTAATTAAACAATTGCTTAGTTTTCACCAAAGCTCTCTATTTTGCTGTAGATCAGTGGTTCCCAAACTGGGGCACGCTTATCAATTAATCAATTTAGGGGGCAAATATTGTCCATTAATGGTAAAGGTGTGAGTGCAGTCGAAGTGGAAGAGAGGGAGTACGCAGAAGGATGGTAATCCCTTCAGGGGGTACTCCAAGCTAAAAAGTTTGTGAACCTCTGCTGTAGAATATTTAACCATTACGCTGCCTCAGAAGTCTGTCCAAAATCAGTTTCGTAAGTTACATTCATGTGAAAACGCTGCCTACAAAGTCATTGCCTGCTTAGGCGGCAAGGCAACAAGTCAGCTGCCTAAGTTTTTGGACACAGCCACTATTCAGTCAGGAATAAAACACGACTGAGTCATTGAATCATTCACTCAAACGTTTCGTTCAAAAACCCTGATTCGTTCAGGCATGAAACACCATTGCGGGTTTTTTTGGGGGATTCATGCTACAGTAGTTTGCAATGATTTCTTTATGGTACGTTCCTTGTCTGTATCCGAGAGACTGAGCGAGCATTTTTAACGAGAGTTAATTAAGTTTTGACATAATGGATATTTGTTAAAGACAATAAGTCATTAATAAGTAGCTAACCATATTTTGGAAACACATTTGTACACAGAAGTGAGCTGAAGTTAACAAAACCGGGTTTTGGGGATGTACTCAAATGTTATAAAAATAAAGCAAATAAAGTTTTTTTTATTGTAAAAATTCAGAAGGTTTTCCTTTTAGGGTGCTGGTGTGGGTTAAGGTTATGTTATAGTAAGCTGTATATAAAAACAATTGAAGTGTGTGGGTCATGCATATTCGGTTTCTGTTTTATATGCACATTACAGATATACAGATACTTATGTCATCATGGGCCTGTTTTGAGTAAGAGTATATAATCACGAAATACCATTATTTTGTAAGAAGCTGCAATTTAACAACTGTTGTAAAGTTTGATAATGGCATAATTTTCATTTTTGCGCAATGTATTCCCTTAACCAGATATTTCCTTATCTCTTCAAAAAGAAAGCAAGTTTATGTAAATGCTCCATAGGCCTCTGTTAATCTATGTAATTGTTATTGCTTTTATATTAGGCTAAATAGTCTCTATTTTTCACCCTTCTTGAGGAGTTTTTCCTCATCTGTTTCACTTTTTCATGCGGGCTTTTGGGGTTGGCATTTCTGCAGTGCTGCATGAGGAGGATAGGACATTGTAACTGCCTCAGGCTCTGTCAAATAAATCATGTTGTAGCAATTAAACTGCTCTTCTCTTCCCTAGATACCTGGAGAGAGCAGACTGGAGTGACTCAAAGTACTTTTAAGTTAGGAAACACCCTAGTTAAAAAAAAATAAAAAAAAAGATAAGGAAAAGAAAGTGGGCGAATTTAGGCTTTCGGCACTTAAAAAGCAAAGACAAAAACATTAATAATTCAGTGACTCAAAAGTGTGTGTTATTCCATTTTGGTGATTTTGGTTTTTTGACAAAAGAATTGAAACAAACACAATATAAACCAATATTTATTAACCTAAACTCTTATGATTTCATACAATTTTTGCCAGCCACATACTGGAAAACACTATCCAATCTCTTGGCACAGTCTGTTGCCAAGCTCAATATAAGATTATGCTCAGACTAGCCCCTAGTCATTACATATCTAGCAAAAATACATTGAAAACATATTGGTTGTCCTAAGGCAGTGCAAATGACTTAGAAAAATCTAACCTAAAACAAAATACACTGAATAGTGCCCAATTACTGGTAAACTATACAGTCAAATCATTAACAACACCTCAAAACCAGCATCCATACAATTTAATAAAATGAGTGGTGCATCTTAACATTAAATGAGGTGTTTTAAAAAGTTAGTGTATCCCTATTACATTCATTACATGATTCGGTTAGTCTCAAGCACTCTGTTTTGACGAGAGAAGACAGATTTTTATCTTTTACAAACATTAAAAGAAATAAACATCAATATGCAGAAGGACAAGCACCATTTCCCATTTAAAAAGCTTCTGTCGAACATTTCCCAATTCATCCTTCATCCTCATTTGCTTTTGTTTAGGATGTAAATGAAGATGAATATGTTGATTATAGTACTAAAATGCAGTGTATTATGTGGGGAAAGAAGCAGAACGTCTTATATGGCATAGTACGGAAATTAATTTCAAAAGGGCTATATTTGAGCATTTAAAGTTGTGCTATAGTTTTAATAGCAAAAAGCTTAGTGCATCTTCACTTTGAGTCATATTTGTGGAAATTTGGGACAAACTAATCGGTGTAAGTGAACAGAAGCAGAAGTATGGTCTAGTATTTATCAGGCTATTTTTGTGTACATCCACAGAAATGAAAAGCAGTGACAGAGAGAAACGTTTGGGGCAAGATAAATCTGTCAATCTCCTCTGTGCACTCTTTTTGGGATGCAGGAGTTTTTTGGGATTATTTGCCCAACTCTGCAGTAAAATTCTTATCTGAGTACTATCTGACTCCTTCCCCAAAGTCAATTTGTCGTGAAGTATCAAAGAAGCACTCCCAAAGAAGGGGATAAAAGATTTATAAAGGCTGTCACAGTATCTAATGGTGCTGGTTAACTCGAAACCTTCAGTTTTCTCCCCAGCGCCCACTAGAGAAAGTCCCCAGAGAGAGATTGCCTTCTGGGGCGTCCGCTGCGTAGTTAACACTATAAACTGGACACTGCCTCAGAGAGCAGCAAAGTTTAGTCTCAATCAAAAGGGTCTGATCAAAACTGGTCTGATTGCTTAGATCTACCAAAGCACTGTAACCTTTTTATTGACCTTTCTGTAGCTTTCATCCCCCTTACTGGATTCATTTACAAAGGCTTCAAAGACCCCAAAGGTACAATACTACAAATATCCTATGCTTTTATTTTCCTGTTTTTTGGTTGTTTGATCTAATCAATATACAATTTTTTTATTATTATTATTATCTTTTGAAAGCAGAGCTTTATCAAAGAGCTTTATGACAACATCTCGCAAGCCAAGAGCAAGTTATATGTTATTAGATTCACTGTCATTACATAAAATTGTGAAGTGAGACCTGACATAACCACAAGAGCCAACATTTGATTTGCACAAACTCATCACAGGAATAATCCGTTACAATTATTGAGCAAGAGAAAATGCGACTCGGAACTCAGCCAGTTCATATGAAAACACACACAAACAGACCATGCGTATCATAGAGGCTGCCACTGAAAATACACAAGACAATAATGAGAGGCACAGAGCTGACAGAAACAGAATAAAGTCAACACACAAAGAAAATTGGATTTTAATTCGCTTTATTATAAATGCAGTTGGAGATTGAATGCTGTCATTCATTTTTAATTTTGTATTAACTCCGAGATCTTGTTGCTCATGGAGGCTTCATTAACTGTAAACGCTGGGATGTTTTGTGCATGAAGCGTGATATAATACTGTCTGTGATGATTGCTGCTTTGTCGTCTTGACTAGGCTTGTCTGACTGCCACATGTATTGAATATTAAAGAAATAGTTCACTGAGAATTATCATTCTTGTCATCATTTACTCATCCTCATGTCATTCCAAACCCGTATGACTTTCTTTTTATTTCATAGAACACACAAAAAAGTGCTTTTGATGGTTCTTTTGTATCTTTTTTGATGCTTGAAAGCATCAGTCTCCATTCTTTGTAATTGCATGGAAAGGAGCTACGAAATGCATTCTCCAAAATGTCACCTTTTGTGTTCCACTGAAGTAAAGCAGTCATATGAGTTTGGAGGCTAGCTTTTTTTCTCTGTGCACTTCTGGTTGTTGTCTCTTCTATTAATTTAATTTTAATTGTTGTCATATCATTAAAGTATACATGACTAATGCAAATTTGTTTCTCAAAAACCACTAACAGGAGGTGGAAATCAGAAAAAATAAAAAAATAAAATGAAAGGTTCTAAGCAGAGATTGAATAAAAACTGCTAATTAAAAGTAATACTTTTTATACCAGTAAACCTGTTTGCCATGTTTTTGGGCACTGACCATGTAAATGCTGTGTGAAAATTGGCTTCCACATTTTTAGCTCAATAGCACCACCAGTGGTAAGACTGTGTTTAGTTTCAGGAAAAGACTTCTCTGCAAGAGATCACACTGATAGCTCTCACTCACACACTTGCCCAGTAATGGACATACTTATATATTTCTACACATAAGGCTCAAGTATATATAAAAATATAAAAATGTAATCATTAATTAATTTTTTTTCTAATTTATACATATAAAAATGTATTTTCATATTTCATATTTTAAAATTAAGATATTTAAATTAGA
>RJVU01062584.1:7313251-7355863 GCA_003731715.1 Anabarilius grahami | reverse complement strand
CTTAAAAATGTGTGCACAGAAACACATGCTATGTCAAAATATACTTAATAACTGAAGAGCTGTACTCCTAAATTAATTTAGGATGTGGCAGGGATGTATCTCAATTCTTGAAAGTTTGTGAGGTGACTCCGCGGACTTTTATGCACATAAAAACACTAAGTCACTTGTATTCCCTTTATTGGTTTCAGCCTGCCTGCATATGAGCACATATCAGGCCTTAATTGCCCTCGCTAAAATCTGTATAGCATTGTCTGGTGTAAAATACAGCCTAAAATGGTGTAGTAATTTGGCCAGGGGGAGCAATATAGCTCCCTGTTTCCATGGTACTGATGTGATTTTAATCACCAGACCTCAGTCTATCGTGGCCAAGTGTTCTAGAGGCGTCTCTGCCCTGGAGGAGCCCTTTCCATCATCAGTGACTGAGACCAAACTGCCTCGCCCTGCTAGCAAGTTACGAGCAGAGCAGGTGCGGGTGTAAAGCCTGACTTGTTACTTTCACGGTTTATACGGCACCTGTGTAGAGGTTGTTACCAAGGTCAGCCCATTTTGCCTTGTAGTTCTGACTCATGTTAACAGATGTTGATTTAAAATGAACCTTGAGAATGTGAATGTATTTTGATTTTTCAGGCAAGCGTCATTTGGAGGTCTTTAATCAGCATTGACATAATGACAAAAGTCAATCATGCGCATATTTCTAAATAATGCTACCAAATAATCTGTAAAGATGTACTAAAATGTTTTACATATAAAAATGAATAGTATTTTTAAAATATATATATTTATGAGAAGAAGAATCCCGTCAACTCAGTGGCCTAAAAAATGTTTTTTATTCTGCATAAGGCAGGTCAGCACCTCATGATGCCGTGTTTTGAAATTCAAATTAATAAACACAAAATTACAACAAACTGGCATTTCTCAGAGAACTTATTTTGCACAATCCGTAGGCTCTTTATTCAGAACAGGAATAACATTTGCTTCTGTTAACTGTTCTAAAATGATGTTCAGCTGTTCTTTTATATAGTCTACTTATTTTCGGATCATCAAAACTCTGTAAACACAGACACTAAGATAATTTCACCAAGCTGATTGCTAACTAAAAAGTCATCATGTTTTAAGGCCAATTCAAGTTTCATTTTGACATGACAAAAAAGCGGTGATATCAAAGTGAGTGAGTTGTTTACTTACTTTTTAATTAGTCTTTAAATTAAAGCCATCATTTTGTTCATTCAGACCAAACGTGCCGCACAAGTCCTGAAAAGTGAAGCCAAAGCGTCTCGAACGCCCCCAGGTGGTTGGTCCCAGTATAGGTCATAGGTTAACTACTGCACAGATTCAGGTCCCGAATCAGCACAAGATGTCAGCGCCATATTGGGACATTGGTTTCATTTTTCTACAATGGAAGAGAGTGGAGGTGCATTGTCCATTTTTGGGGGGGATTCGCAAAGACGTGAACGTGCACAAAAACAAGAGGCGGGTTTTATCGTATGAACCAATCATTTCCAATAGGGCTGCATGTTTTATTGCGATTAAACTGCACATGATTTGGCAAAGGCTGCGATTATTTTATGCGCAGCTTGTCAGAGCTGTACGGCTCTGTGATCAGTAGTAAATGCTTCTCCATCTGAAAGTCAGAGGGCATTCTTACGCAGAAACTCCAAATTCGCCCTGCAGTAGAAGTAGACTTCATTCCAGGAAGCTGAATCCTGTAACTGAATAAAAAGAAAATTGAAACGCTTTGATTGATTAAACATGACTAATAAACATGACTGCCTTATTCAGTGTAAGAAGCCACATCATCTCACAGAAGGGTGCTCAACTGTCGTTATGAAGTGAGTTTGGAGTAAAAACATGTAATTAAATGTTGTCTTTTGTTGGACAAGATGTTAATAAATGCTTCTCATGTGTGGAAAGATGTTTAACGCGTGTTGCTTTTTCAAATGTACATTATAAGAGACTCAAACTCGCAGTGCTTTCAGATGGATTAGCATTTGGAGCCATAGTTCATTGACAAGCTGCGCATAAAAAAATCAAAGCATTTGCCATTTCATAATCGTGTTTAAGCGATAATCATGTTTGAGTTCAATGTTATTTTTCGTATCTTGCAATAAATCATGCAACCCTAATTTCCAACCACAATCATATCCAATCATAGCGCGATCCTCTCATGTGACTTCCCCCCATTTATTCTCAATTACCCCCCACTAAACCCAGGGTATGCTTTAGGGGCAGTGTTGCCAAGTCCGTGATTTTCCTGTGGAATTGGGCTACTTTAACACTGTTGCCGCGGGTTGAAGCGACCCCAAATAACATGATATTTAGCCCCTGGAATGCGAATTTTACCAGGGGAGCCCTTTCAAAAAGCGGATTTAACCCCCGAAACACTAGTTTTGAGTAACAATTGGGCTGGTTTTGTTGTGAAAACCTGACATCCCTGTTTAGGGTGTCTGTTAAAGGGTCATGAAACCCCCCTGGTCGTTCACACCTCAAAGCTCAAAAAAGTCTGTTAAAATGGGCATGTAAAGCTCTGGAAAAGTGGGAGTGTAGAGGGGGAAAAGAGGGGAGAGAACAACCAATGAAGCACAGACATAGAACACACTCACTATACAGAATAATGAATATTAATATATGAGCAAGGAGAAAATGACAACAAACTCCCAAGCACAAGGGAGAAATGCGAAAGAATATTTATTAGGGCTAATAATAGGCTACTTTGATTACGTTTACGAGCACTGCAGTCTCAAAATCAGTCTTTTGTCTATTAGAATAATCGTGTCGTTGCGTTCAGATAGGCTACACCACTGTATCGTGTCCAGTTTGCACATATAATTCATTTGAAGAAGACTAGATGAAATATGTGTGCATAACTACACCGTGCTGGTTAATGTTTGGTGCAGGAGAATGTGTGAAATAAAAACTTTAAACACGGATACTTTATTCTGTATGAGCTATGTGCCACGTGGCTAGTGTTGTTAAACACAACGCGAAGCTCCACGCTGAAACCGATTATACGCGCGCTCCGCGTGTATATCATAACAGTCGTATTTTTCATGTGTTCGTAAAACTCCAGTTCTGACCGCATCGCGAGCAAAATACAAACAACACACATGTGCTGCAGTGCTGAGGGAAACATACGGCTCGCATGTTTGAACGCAGCTAGAGCAAGCAGAGGTGAATGAGCCGCACTTTTGTGACATTTGAATTCTCTGCTATAATGCGATCTCATGCGAACATATTTTCCATTTGTGCTGGTAGATTACAGCAAAACAATCCACATTGTGTTGTAGCACTGAGGAAATGAACACCAACGATATGTCTCTGAATGACAAGAGACCGAGGCGAGAGAAGTGATACTTCCTCATGCATAATACCCCAATTATAATCTTATGCATACTACAGTGCAGTGATTGGATTAAGTGAGCTTTATGTTATGAATATATGTCGAGAATCACTCGAAATGGTCTACGTCAGCATATTCGACTATGCCCATACTTGGGCCGAAAGTACACGATTACGTCAGATTTTGCGACGTTGCTCCGACTCAGCTTTTCAAGCCGGAAGACAGAAATCGCTCTGAAAAATGAAAAAATAACTATTTTCACTTATGAATAACATTAATGAGTACCTTTAGTGTTTTTAATGATATGCAGCCTAAACATATCTGTTTACATCTCAAAAAAAGTGTTTTGGGGTTTCATGACCCTTTAAAAGTCAATGGGCTTAGGGCAAAGAGAGGCAAGAGAGACCCGTGCTCCCGCTGTAGCTTTACTTGCGTTGTTTTGTTTTTGTAATATGGATTATTTTCTCATCCACTTTTTTGAGGAGGCTCTGCCTGCGAAACGTAATTTCAAATGTAAACAATGTGTAAATTGTTTTAAATTAATTTATTATTGAAATTGTTATTTGACAATAGAATTGCATTTCTTCTTTTTTTGGAATTGCAAAAAAAAAAAAAAATTTCAAAAAGAATTGGAACNAAAAAAGAAAAAAATAAACTCTTCTGTTGCAAAAAAAAAAAAAAACTTTAGTAAAAAAATCATAGTACATATTCTGCTGAATTATATTATCAAAGACTGTAGTCAGAGACAGAGGTTAAGGTTGTCATTTTCCTTGGTGTGGCTGCAATTATAACAAATACTGAAGCATTTTACAAGGTCAGGTGTCACTGTGTGAGGAATTGCAAAAAATATTCACTACTAGGGCCTCTTGTGCAAGGCTGCCTTGTGATGTCAGTCTAACCTTTCAGCCTTGTCAGTGCATAAATTCCTGGCAAACATCAGTGCTGTGTTTTAGGCCAGGGTGACTCAGAATGCCCTTTGAAATTCTTGCTGGTGATCAGAGAGAGCAAACCGCTGCCCTTTTCTCTCTCCTTTGGAAGGAGGCGGACCAAGAGATTGGCCACTAGTTTCTCTTGAGCCTTTGTGCTCAGTCTGAGCGGCTCTCATTACCACGGCCTCAGGTTCACTTGTAGTCTTTTAGATTCAATTAGCTCCAGCGCCCAAGAAACTGTTGAAGGGCATTTTGATCAAGCGAGGCTTTGAGGGAGCTGGAAAGGTCAGCAAAGAAATCTCCTCCAACATGCACAGAGAAATCTCACATTCGGAGCTGCAAATGCATATAATTTTGCAAAAGTCAAAGTTTATATATGTAAATGCTGTTGTGTGTTGCCTAAATTTGATCATTTCTAGTTCTAGTGTTAATTGACTATTTCAAAACACCTACAACATATAATAAAAAGATGCTATTTTTCCATGCTTATGCTTTGTGAAACCTCATTATTTAGGTTAATTTGCTGTTGTTTCTCCCTGTGTGTCTGCTTCCTGTGAGGATGACCTTGGTGGGCAGCAGGTGTCAGCGAGAAGGAAATAATATGCCTGAAATCACCTGCAGGGGACATAAAATTCCCAATTAAACCTCACAATGCCTGGATGCATGCAGGAAACTCTGCACGTGCTGAGAATTGAAAGAACTACCTGAAAAGTTTTAACCCTGTTAATGGAAGAAGGCAGAATGAACAAAAGAATCACTTCTAAATATGGTACAAACATTTATTAAAACACAAGCAGGAACACCAGAACCAGTTTGTCACATGAAATCCTTCTGATCTGTAAGGATAATGTGTGCAATTATATATAAAAAAAAATAATTTGAGGTAATTTGAGCATTCATGTTGACAATATTTAACTACACTGTAAAAAAATTATTTTCATGATTTATCTTTTGTCAAATCAAGTAATTAATGTGGTTCATATCTCCTTTATATTAACTCAAATTTTTTGTTTCAATGAACTCAGTAAAAAAAATGAAAGGCAACAAGATTACTTACTTTTTAAACTTAAACACAATATTTTTTTACAGTGTAATGACAATCACTGAAACTACTACATATTGTAAAACAAGACTTGATTTCAATTTTGTTCAAAGCTATTAAATCAACGGTTTTCAGTAATTGTTTAAATTGTACTGTACTAATCAGTTATACTGTAGTTAAAGGTGCAGTAAGCAATTTCTGAGAAACGCTGTTGATATTTGAAATCACAAAAACAAACATGCCCCTACCCAAAAGGATCTCACCCCATATTGATAGATCCGCCCCTAAATTCAAGAACCCACTATGCAACTCGAGCACCTCCCCCCTAATGAGTGGACATGCCCCTTACTGCTGATTGGCTACAATTGTGTTTTGGTGCTCGGGCCGATCCACTTTCAACAGCGTTTCTCAGAAATCGGTTACTGACTCTTTAAAATGTAAGTAAATCTATGATCCACCATCTAAAGAGCCACCAACATAACACTTCTTTTTTCTCAACGTTCCTGTGTAATGCAACCCAATGTTAATGTTGAGTCAATGGCACTGAGAATATGTGCAAAGTTATTCAGACCGCCTCTTCACTTTGTTACTCCCCACTAATTATCAAGAGATTAAAAGGTTGAGAAGAGCATCTGTTTGTGTCAAGAGAAATTAAATAACGTTCAGTTCTTTCAAAGGACATTGGGTATGGTGAAACAGTATCTCTTTAAATAGCAGCACCATCATCGAAGAAAAGTCAAGGACTCTCTGTCCTCAGAAATCAACAATATATGACTTTAGTTTCCTGCTGTATTTTGGAATAATCACGCCGGATTTAATAAAAGGCCTGCCTCTCAAGATGCCTGTGTTGCATGAGATTTATTGAAGAGGTAAATGGAGCTCGCATCAGGTCAGGAACATGAATGCACAGACACTTTTCCCACAGTAGTCCACAAAGTTGGCTGTCCTTCTTTAAGCGGAAATTGTATGAATAATGAATGTTATTTTATTATGTGCTTGACTTGCTGTAGTTCCCAGTCTTGACCAATTCTTACGCTACATGGAAACAGAGCAAAGTGGCGCTGAACGCATGAGTGGACTCAGTTAAATGACTCAAATTTCCTCTTTAATCCACCTCTAGAAATTACTCTCTTCTAATTCATGTGGAATGTTCTCGTTCTTTTGGGGGCCGTGCTGTTACCTAGTGACTATCTTTCTTTGTGATCTCTGAAGCCGCACCAGGAACATAAATGAGCAATAAATGATATTTTAACTGTGAGGAAAAATCAGTCTAAAGTGTAGAGAACTCATGAATCAAATTAATGGCACTGCCTTTCATCTGCAAATGAAACAATACAAATGACTGAATTCACTGCAACTCTCATGAATTAATCTTATTCTAGTGAACTCTCTTCCTCTCTAGTTTAAGTTTGACACAACAACACTAAACTTGTCTTTCAGAGATTCAAATTATAGGATAAGCATCATTCTGAAGTGAAGTGATGGGACATACAACAGTCAGCAAGACCAAAATCAATGATAATCAGATGAGCCTCTACCATCTCATTTTTCTTAGGCTCAATACTTGACAATTAACTGAATAAATCTAATTGGTGGCATTTAGTAATGAAAATGTTGCAGCATTCATATGTTAATGCATATCTGACATATGTAAATTCAGTGGTTCAGAATGAATACAGTCCTGCTGTTTTAGTGCATATGAATCAAGTATAGGCACATAACAGATTAACTATACTCTTCTTTTAAACTCATATTTCAAGAAAACAAAAGGAACTCACATTTGAAGAAAACATGTGAATATTACGGTATGCCATTTATTCCAAAGGTTATTTTAAATGTACAGAAAACTGGTATTTGTGTGCAGTGTAAATGGCAGAATTTATCTTAAAGGTTAGCATACAATATATTACACTTCTGAAGATGTAGAGATATTTTGAAAAAGGTTAAGTCTAAACCAGAAATGAAATGAAACAAAAACTTTACTTTTGTTATGATGTCCCTGACTGACTGAAATATATATTATGATATGANGCTGTGAAAATAAATCTGCATTGTTTATCCTTTTGATCTTTCATTAAAAAAATTATAACGTTTCTTTGAAGTACAATTGAAAGTGGGGGGGGAACTCACATTATGAAATAAATGTTTTTCTCCAATACATGTTGGCCACAATTATTGGCACCCCTAGAAATTCTTATAAGTAAAATATCTCTGAAATATATTCCCATTCATATTTACATTTTTTAGCACACCAGGTTGACTAGGAGCATGAAATTGTCCAACCATGACATCCTGTTCCACAGGAGTACAAATATGCGTAAACACAAAGGCCAAATTCCCATAATCATTCATCACAATGAGAAAAACCAAAGAATATAGTTCTGATGTGCAGCAAAATATTGTTGAGCTTCACAAAACAGAAAATGGCTATAAGAAAAAAGCTAATGCATTGAAAATCCCCATTTTCACCATCAGGACAATAATTAAGAAGTTCCAATCAACTAAAAATTTTACAAATCTGCCTGGAAGAGGACGTGTGTCTGTATCGTCTTAATGCACGGTGAGGAGGAAAGTTTGAATGGCCAAAAACTCTCCAAGGATCACAGCTGGAGAATTGCAGAGATTAGTTGAGTCTTGAGTTTCAGAAAGCCAAAAAAAAATGATCAAACAGCACCAACATACCCACAAGTTGTTCGGGAGGGTTTCAAGAAAAATCCTTCTCACTCATCCAGAAACAATCTCCAGCATATTCAGTTGTCAGACACGACTGGAACTGCTTCTATGGTCAGATGAAACAAAAAAAAAGAGCTTTTTGGCAGCAAACCCACCAGATGAGTTTGGTGCACACATGGATAAAAAGTACCCCATACCCACCGGGTAAATATACTGCTGGATCTTATATGTTGTGGGCCTATTTTTCTGCTGGAGGTCCTGGACATCTTGTTCAGATACATGGCATCATGGATTCTATCAAATACTAACAGATAAAAATCAAAACCTGACCGCTTCTGCTAGAAATCTTATAATGGGCCGTGATTGGATCTTCCATTGGGACAATGATCCAAAACAAACATCAAAACCAACACAAAAATGTATCACTGAGCACAAAATGAAGCTTCTGCCATGGCCATCCCAGTCCTGAAGCCTAAAGAAAAAGAGTGGAGTGAACTGAAGAGAAGAAGCACCAACATGGAGCTGGGAATCGGAAGGATCTGGAGAGATTCTGCATGAAGGAATGGTCTCTGATCTCTTGTCAGGTGTTCTCCAAACTCATCAGGCATTTTAGAAGAAGACTTAGAGATGTTATCTTGGAAAAAGGACGTTGCAATAATTGGGTGCCAATAATTGTGGCCAACGTGAACTAGAGAAAAACATTTATTTCATAATGAACTTCCCCCCCATTTTCAATTGTTTTACTTCAGTGATAGGTTAGAATTTCGTGAATTTTTTGAATGAAAGATCAAAAGGATAAACAATGCAGATTTATTTTCACAGCCATCTTTGCTCATATTTACTAAGGGTGCCAATAATTGTGGAGGCAATGTGTTTGTGTGTGTATTTATACATATATATATGTTTATTATAGTTATTGATTGGTGGTTAACAGGTGAAGAATAAGAGACCCAAACTTCAGTTTTAAACATCTGAAACCACAGTTATGTGATATGCATAACATGCTGTCAAATTGTGTAATTGAGCGATTTAGCCTTTAATCAGTGTATATATTATAAACTACACACTCTCCGTGGAAAATTTCAACTCAAGGGCTAGGTAAATATAGGACAGAACACATGTTGGGTTTATTTAACCCAGCATAATGGGTTGATTCATTCTTACTAATAATACNTTTTTTTTTTTTTTTTTTTTTTACTTCATACATGAATTAATGTTTACGGATGAACTTAAATCCTCTAAAAAAAAATTAAATACTCCACACAACCAATGGTTTGCATGATAATTCCTTAATTTACGAATCATATTTTAAAGTATAGCATATTTTATATCGTTTTTAATATATAATGTCTACATTTAAGCTCATATTAGAAGTAAAAAATTTAACATTAAGAAGTAATTCAAGTGTAATCGACCAGTCTCTGTTGTCCTGTTTCCACCAAAATGGCACTGGATCTCGTGCCAGAGATGGTTTGCGTTATTTTTTGGATAGAAAAAATAACCCAAGATTTTTTAGTGTTTCCTATAATAGCATCTGGATGAATAAAGTTAAAAGGGCTGTCAAGCTCAAATTACAAAAAAGCACAACAAAGTATCATAAACAAAGTATTATCATAGACCACATTATGGTTGACAGTGATAAAAGAAAAAAATAATTAGTAAATGCAAACTAATAGTCCTACTACTTGTAATGTCATTCCTGTTTCTAAAACTTTTCACTTGACCTTATTAAGCAAATCCTACTTAACTTTTTTTTGAAGGCTACATATAATGTATTGTTTACTTATAATTGTTGTTATCATTAATAGTTAACTCATTTAATGTATTTAATACTTTTTGTTTTAAATAATTTAAATGGTTAAATAGTTCCAATAGTTTTCTGATCAAATCATGGACAACATTAATGCAATATTTTTTCACTGTCACACAGGCGACTACTTCCGTATAACTCAGCAACTCTAAAGCCCAAGCCTGAGAGAACCATTTGTATTCCAACAGTGAATACTCCATCCTCCTAAACAGTTGGCTTTGCCAAAAAACAAACCTGTAAATAGAAACACATTAAATAGCTGTGCTCATAACCTAGGACTGGCCTGGTTCTGCTATGAAAATGCACTCAGGGGTGTATCCGAGACAGTGGAAACATGCTTTGCTAAAGGTCTCCAGCATTTGTCTTGTCAGAGCGAGCGGTTCTTTGATACTTGCAAAAATGGCCGAGCATCTTTCATAAGGACAGCAGGGTATCTCTCAAAAAAAATCTATCCATCGTCAGTTGGCTGAAGACCTATTGGTATTTCAGATGTGCTATGGTGAACAAAGACCCCCCTGGAACACAGAGGGCCGATCACCCACTGATCAGAATTCTTAAATCTGACCAGGGTCTTTCAGAGGGGAAAACGCCAGAAGGGCCCGCCCGACACCAATAGGCTGCATATGCCGTCTGCAGTTAAGCTCTGAATGGAGAGATGAAGAAAAACAAAAATCAATCAATTCAAGTCTCCAAACACTTGACCGAGTATTTTCTCTGACATTTAGCTTGCGATGAGCATTAGTTGTAATATAGTTCTTACAGCAGGTGTAGGTGGTCATGAAGCAGAGTGGAATTCGATATGTTCATGTTTTTCACGTTTAGCCATATTGGATTGTTCGTAATCCTTTATTCATCAGCAATCAATTCCAATCATTTCATGACTTGCAGTTCTATTTGACTCTGCAAGTTGTTTTGGTCTGTCATTACTCCATTAGAATCTCTGTTTTTGACACAGCAGGCTAAAGTGGATATTGAATAAAAACAGCTGAAGTCAGAGAGGTTATTGTCTATCACCAGCAGTGAAGATTATGTATTAAGAGAAGAAGGAACATGTTAACAAATATCCCCTAGTGTACCTTTGAACATGATCGCTTTGACTGATGTTTAAACTGTATTTTTGGTTTAAAGTTCCAAAAAGAATGTACTATTTCAAATAAATACTGCTCTTTTGAACACTCTATTCATCAAAGAATTCTAAAAAAGATTTACAGTTTCCAGACCATATTAACTGTTTTCAACACTGATAATAATAATAAATGTTACTTGAGCACCAAATCAGCATATTAGTTTGATTTCTGAAGGATCATGTGACACTGACGACTGCTGAAAATTCAGCTTTGCCATTACAGGAATAAATTACAGTTTAAAATATATTAAAGTAGAAAGGTTATTTTAAATTGTAATAATAATTCACAATATTTACTGTATTTTTGATCAAGTAAATGCAGCCTTGGTAAGCATAAGAGACAAAAAACATTTTAAAAAATCTTATCGACCCCAAACATGAGTTATTTTAATTTTATACTACGGGGCTGTTGAATGCTCGAATCTGATTGGCTGACCAATGTTCTAAGGTGTGCTATTATTTTCAGGGAAACGCACGGCTAAAGTAGTTCTAGGCAGGTCTTGACTGCATTGCAGTTCCATCTCACTTCGCCAAATGATTTCAGTTATTTCAAAAGGTCCTACAGCCTATAACCGCAAAAGAACCAAAACCCACAACGACACAGCCCAAGCAAATAATTATTGCAAACAATCGGATGAAAACAACAAATTATTGTCATGGTTTTTGCCACAAAATACGTTTTATTGTGTCCTGAAAGCGCATACTCTCTCGCACTCTCTTTCAAACGTACACACGTACTGTAGTACAGACACACACTCACACAGAAACATTTTGTCAGCGCTGCTCTGACAAATTAATCAGTAAAATAGTTTAGCAGCTTAAAAGATAAGAGTCACCAGCGAGATAATAACGGTTCTTGAGGTAGATAAACTTATAGTTTCACTATTAGTAGATACACTGCTGCCATGAGAGGCACACAGACTCAGGTATGCTAATTCACATTTGCTGCTTTAATAACTGTATCAACTGTATTATTCTGCTATCAAGGCTCAAGCCTCTGTTACTAGTTCTGAAATTATGTTTTGGAATTAGCAACGGAGGCTTGGGATGAGATGCGTAAGAAATTAGTCCCACACACAAAGGACAAAAACCTGACAAATGTCTTGAAATGCAACATCGGAACATTGACTCGAGGTGTGATAACCGTAGTATACAATGAGTTACAATGTACAAAATAAAATAAAAGAACATAAAGCCATTCGATATAGCTTTCTAACCAGATATTTTAAAAGAATTCACAAAGTCGGTCTGAATGATTTGTTGAAATCAAATCTACACCAATACCTGCTAATAGTACACAACTAAACAAAGGTCAGACATGCCAAGCTAACTGATTCGACAGCTATTATTCCAAGTCTTGCAAGGAATATGAAAAGTGGGGAGCAAGTGTAAGACATTAAGTTCAGGAGGATGGATGAAGGTGTGATTAGGTCATGTCAGTTTTGTTTGTATTGCTAGAACATCCTTCGAAACACAAGACACATTCTGACCTCTGACTCATTCCAAATACCTGTTTGTTTGATCATTTGACTTTAATCTCTTATGAAAACAACGTAACTCTAATACTTATTCATTTTTTCATTCTGATTCTTTTATTCAGTTAAAGTAAGGGATGCGTGGGGTATATTCACTCGTGGAGAGCTAATAATGTATTTTGTTAACTGTTAAAACCACAGCCAGTACCTTACTGATCAAATTGTTGATCAGCCCTTAAAACGAAAGGAATTTCTTTTGACGGTGCACAGCCCTCCCTCTTTCTTAAAACGTTTCTTCTCCACTCATTGTCTCAGCAACAATATTGATGCTGCAGTTTTTTTATGAGTGAGTCACTCTTTTGTATCTGCTTTGACCTTTTGTTGCTAGGCTTTGTGGTTGCCTGGATACTCTCTTTCCCCCGGCAACATATAAATCAGAAGAGATGAGCCATTAACAGATGCAGTAATTTAACTGTCACCCTCTAAAGAGACATGTCCATAAAGTGAGCTTTAGCGGTACATGAAAACAGATTAGATGGGAGATACAGACAGACTCTCCCTGCAGACTCTGTGGATGTGGGTAAAGGCTCTGCAGTGCTCTTGTGTCAAGATGGTGAACTATGCAAAGTGGGAAAGAAGTGGGCTGTTTATGTAATGGCTTTTCACAGTGGAGGAGGTGAAGAACAAAGAGATGGACTAGTCCACGTGTCATGCACCCACATTTAAAACGTACACATCTCTCCAACTCATCCCCCTACTCACAAGTCCTTATTGACTCTACTTGTATGCTTACAGAGCTCTTTCTTCATGTTTTGAGGTTTTGTGCCACTTTTGTGGCTTGTTCTTTTTTTGTATTTTCGAAGCTGAAATAATGACAAAGACTTTCAGACAAAGACAGTAGAGTTTGCTCGACTAGAGGACACCTACTGTATTTCTCAGACTGAGAGCATTTCAACATCATCTCTGATATTTCTTCTAAGGTACATTAGGAGAAATTAAAAAAGCTATAAAACTAATGTGAAAATCATAGCCTAGGTAATTTGGTCTTGAAAGATGATAAATGCTTGAATTCATATTGAAATGTTCAAGCTGAAATGACCTAATCAAAGGCTTTTGGTGTCTTGGCAAATCTTAGAAGTGATCTCTTTTTAAACTGAGAAGACATATGAGATTACTGGAGTCTGTTCTCAGAAGAAAAATCTAAGAAATATACTAGAAAAAAAAAACATCCATTGAACGTCATAGCTTCGTACAAATTGGTTCTCAACTGGTTTTGCTAAAGGATCCAGATTTTGGAACCAGAAGTGGCGAAACAACCTTTTTTTTTTACCCTAGATTTACCTTTGTTTGTTCAAGATCACCTGACCACCCGACCTGTTCGTGTTGGCATCTGCGTAATTTGGCTAGCTTTAACCAAGTGATAAATTTGAGCCAAAAAATGTAAAATTAACCCCTTTTTTAGTCAAAATTGAGTTATTCTTATTTTGTGACAATTTATTTACATTATAGGGCTTTTCACACTGCGCCTAACCCCGGGTTATCATTGTTCTAAACACTGCTTTTAACCCCTGGTAAAGGAGCGTTTCCCACTTGTAATTTAGATGTGGGGTTAGCACCACTTTTTTACCTGGGGTTATGAAACCAGCATATGCTGGTTAAGGTAGGTTTTGAAGCTGGTATGCTGGTTTGAGCTGGTTTATACTGGTCAAGTGCTGGTCCTATGCTGGTCCATGCTGGTCCTAAGCTGGTCCTATGCTGGTCCATGCTGGTCCTAACCAATCATATTTTGTCCGACAAAGCAGTCAGGTGTTAGAAGATAAACCTCAGTGGACTTGAACTTGAAAATGGTGTGTACTGACGTTTTTCCGCATTTGAAACAACTTTCCTTCTCATGTTCATTCATGTTTATTTGATGCTATAAATTAACTAGTAAGAAGTGATGATCGGTTCACGAGCCGCTTGAGCTGAGGTGCTACAGCAATCGGTCAAGGCACATTAAAGAGCCACAAAACGTTTTTTATTGTTCGAATTTCTTTAAAAAATTACACAGTTTGAAAGCTGGGACTTTGTTTAATATCATAAGTAACTTGCTCTGTTTTGTCTGTTGACGTGTTATCAGTTTCCTCTTTGCTAATCCTAAATTCTGATTATATAGGTTTGAGTTGTGAGCCCCCAGTTGAAAACCACTTGTCTAGGGGCAGTAATTGAGACATTAATGAGACCTCAATTTGTGAACTCATTTTGAATGAGTTGTTTTTCTTGTACAAGTTTTTTGACCTGGCTCATATGAACAAACTTCTTTCTCAAATAGTCAAATTGTGAAACAAAACGTGATTAAACAATATCTATATGAAGGTCAATAGAAAAATAAGATCTGGTAACGTGTGTGAGAAGTTCGGCCGGAGGCTTTGACCAAGTATGTCAATCAATGAGATTAGTGACCCTCCTTATCCTCCCCAGGGCTCAGGAAAGCAGAGACCTGAGAAACAGCCAGTCTCTTATTGCATTACACTTTCAATTCAGCGTAATGAAATCCACTATGCTGGACAATGGGCAGAAATTACATTTGAGCAATGGATGACCAGCCTTTAGATCAAGGCTCTCCATGCACCCCCCGCCTCTTAACTCGCTCACCGTCTCTGCAAAGTCACAGCGAGAACATCTGTAAAGATGGAATTTGCTTTAAAGATAATTTTCCTAATTAACCAACACAAGATTTAATTAAAAGCCGGTCTGCTTTAATTACAGTGATTCTCGCTTGTGCGCTCTCCCTCTCTCTGGCTGAACAATGAGCGGCGCGTTGAGCGTGGAGAGCAGAGCCGTGGAGGGACTGCGTTTTCCGTGAGGCCGAAGCAATATGACCTGATTGATGGGCTGTGAGTGTCCCTTCAGCAATGCCCTGTTTGATGTAGCTGAAGTTTTAGCTCCAGCGCTGCCCCCTTGCCCTCTTTTTTTCCCTCTCTCTATATCTCCGTCCCGGGGAAGCGCTGACAGTTCACGAGTTTGCCTTTCCCAGAAGCAGATCTGTGTGCCGACTAACGTCCTATCGGAGAAATAAGCGTTAATCACATTAAGATACAAAAGCTGGATTGATCCTCTTAAAGAAGTGCGGGAAGAGGTGGTGGCATCCCGTCCACAGAATCTCTGCAGTGCTGATGTGTTTTTCACCATACTTGCTGCATTGGCAGGTCTGCTCACATATAGCGCTAGATTATTGTGTGTGTCAGGGAGCAAGAGCATGGCGGTGACAATAAGCAAAGGCAGATATGAAGTTAATTAAGCTCTTATCCCTCTGAAGACACTAGTGGTCTCAGAGAAGCTTGCTTTATAAATCAGATACACACTTCAGATGGAGAAAGCTTCTCACAAACCCAGGAACTTTGGGATATGGTGAGCTTTTTTTGATGTAAACTTTAGTAGGTTATCTGCCCATAAGCTTTGAAATAGAATTATGCTGTCATCACTTCTATCAGTGCAACTAGCTGCCTTGGTCGACTCATAAAAGGGATTGGTCATCCAAAAATGAAAATTTTGTCACTTACCCTCATGTTGTTCCAAATCAGTATTCTTTTCCATGCAGTTATACAATAGATGAGCACTGAAGTTTTCAAACATCAAAAAAGGATGCAAAAGCCTCACACTCAAAAAAGAAAAATGCTGGGTTGTTTCAACCCAAATTTGAGTCAAATATTGACAAACTCAACCATTGGGTTTAAAATTTAACCCAACGTCCATTTTTGACACAAATTTGGGTTGAAACAACCCAGCATTTTTTTTAGAATGCATAAAGGTATTTTTTTGAGTAAGATCTTTTGAATGAATCGATTGACCCCGTTCACAAAATCGAAATCATTCAGACCAATTCTTAACTCACAGGAAAAAACTGCTCTTTCCACACTCAAAACAGTTAGCTTTAGAAGACTTGGAATATAACCCATGATTATTTATATGAAGGTTTTAGCAAAACCAGTTGAAACCATCTTCATATAAAGCGGTGAGATTCAATAGGGAGTAAATGGAGATTTTTTTTTTAGACTGTTTCATAGATTTTTCTCCAGATTCCGGTAATGTCACGTCTTTTCAGTTTCAGAAGAGATCACTGCTCATATTTGCTAAGACGCCAAAAGCATGTAATTAAAAGTCATTTAAATTTTTTATTTCAGATTCACAAAATCTTTTGGAGTTCCTGACTCACTTATCCAACCACAGTGGTTAACAGCTTAGTAGAGCGGGAAATTATCAATAAATAACAAATTTGTCTTTTTCCTCAAACAAAACAATCATTTAGCTTCAAAGTCTAGGAATATAGTGAATAGATCATTGGATCATTTTTGCACCCTTTTTTGATGCTTGAAAGTTGCAGTGGCCATAAAATGTAATTGCATGGAAAAGAGCATCGAAATTTCTCCTTTCGTGGTCTGCAAAAGATTAATTAAAACTGGTTTGGAATGACATGAGCTGAGTAAATGATGACAGAAATGTAATTTTTGGATGAACAATTACTTTAAACATTCACTAATTGTGGTTTTACGTCGAGGTATCACTGTTGTGTCATAGTCTTTGTTTTTCTTTGCCTCTCTCTATGGACAGAGAAAATCCTTTGTTTACTGGGAAACAGACATTTTCTCTGCTGCCACATCTCCCTTGAGGACTGGCAGAGGGGACAACCAAAAATCAATGGCAATAAAAGAGCTGTGAAAAGAGGCATACAAATTACGGCACTCCATCAACACACAGCACCTCAAACAGTAACTCACTCACCCCTCAACTGACTCCTTCAACCAAAAAAACGACACACGCGATCAAGTCACCATACAGCACTGAAGAAAAAAAAGGAAAAAAAACTCTGCTGAAAACCGCTGGGATGCTGGTTGTGGAAAAAAAGGGCTCACCTGTTGTCACAAGGTACAAAGACAGCAAATAAACACAAAATTTGAATAAACATGGTTCCGCTGAAAAAGTATAATTTGCCAAAAATGTTCTCTGCCTCCTGATAATTGAAGCAGATAATAGTTTGTGTTCCTCATGAAGGAGTTTTTCATTCACTTGCTGATAATTGAAACCAATATCAGCTCATGAATAGCTCTGTGAAGTTTCTCTTTTCTCGACATGAGTCACAGCTGACATTTAAAAACATGCATTAAAGTACAACATCATTGATTTTAGAAACAGACTTTTTTTTTTTTCAACCCGCCCATCTTAAAACAAAAAACCTGGTCTGAAACAAAGAATGCCACATTTTCATGCAAGTCTCTCTGAATAATTGATTAATAATTCAGAGCCTTCATTCGAGATTTAATGACTGTACACAAAAGCACAGGTCATGCTCTATCAAAACAAATCCCTCGGTAAACATTTTGTTAATTTCTGGCAGGTTGCCCCTCCACGGCTTATGTATTTTGATTTATTTACCAGTTTAAAGCCTTTGAGGAGATGAAATATCGATTCTCATCTCTGAATAAAAGCGTTTCAGCAGAGAGTTTAATAAAGAGTTCTTTACACTCAGCGTAAAGAACTCTTTAGCGAAAGCAATGACTCCCTTAAGGCCCCACACCCAACCATTTGCCTCCTAAATCTGACCACACTTAACCAGGGTGTAGCTAATAAAACTTAACTCTCAACTCAAGACTAGAAAGGTTTTCTTTGATCACAGATACATTTTGTTTTTGTGGGAAAAGATATGTATAGTTAAATATAACAAACATCAACAAAAATTCTTATTTCCACACGTTTAAACTATTTGACCTTGTGTCTCATTTCTGAATACCAATCACCTCCAATTTTTACCTGTGCCTCCGAATAAGCCAGACCTACGAAAACAACAGACATGACGGTCTCTGCTCGGTAGGATTATGCTAATTGTCTCCGCCAAACATAACCACCCCCCTCCCTCGACTCCACACCTTTCACTCCCCAGAAATGTGCAGCGCTCCGGGGAAGAGTTGAATGCAGCTGCCACTCCTTCTCTCTCCATATTCACACACTCCTGTCAGCTTGCTGGAGAAAGAGAGGGAGATTTAATAGGATTTGAGGCCGCAGGCAGGCCGCAGTGTTTTTACAAAGGTGAACCGTTTGTTTGAAGATGATACACACGCTGCCCCTAGGGAGAGAAAAACCCAACACTGAAGCAGTTTGGAAGGCTAAAGCTGATTTGATTCTGTTGTGGCACATGGGAAAAAAGGTTACATTCATTCAGTATTTCACCGTTCCACCATTATAAATGGTCAGAAACGTGTTTTGGAAACATATTTTAAGTGCAAAAAAACAAATATTGCTATTCAGATGAACTTTATCACATCTCACAGACCACATTCAATAAGAAAGAAGTGCAACCCCAGATGGCGCCGTTTATTTGCACTGTGTTGTTTTAGAGGCAATGCAATTAAACGAATTGCACAAATCCAGTGTAAGCATATACCCACAAATCTATGCTGAACTCTGGACTATCCTGATCTGGCATACAAAAGAACAGATAACTAAAGCTGTGTTCGAAATTGCCCCCTATACATTCACTATTCCCTACATTACTTCAGTAATATAGCCCACTTGAAGGAGTGAATGAAAATGAGTGAGCAAATTCGGACACCGAGTGTGCCGGAAGGGCTGCATGGTTTGTGCTTGCTGTTTAACAATCATCTGAAACTTACCAAACTGGCAGCTTCAGTAGTAATGAAAAGATTTATCTTGAACTCTGTCATGGAAACTAGCATGCATAAACCTTAATTAAACATTTTAATAATAAATAAAAAATGAATTTATACCTATTACACTGTACCCACATTGGACGAGCGGTTTGGAAAATAGATGGATGGATGATTCAGCTGCGGGCGCCATCTTCTGGCGAGACGTGGGAATTCATTCAGCGCAACCCTCACAGTGCATTATGGGTATTCTCTAGCCTTTGAGTGTACATTCGCTGTACACTCGTTATTGCGGTGCATAATGGGAGTGAATGAGTGCACTCGATAACGTCCGCTATGGTTTCGGATACCACTACAAATGGTTGTCCCCTCAAACAGTGCCCTTTTTAGGGGTATAGGGGGTGAATTCTGACACAGCCTAAGATACTGATATTGATATCTTAGGCATAGTGTTGAGTAATACAGTACCTCAATGAGTTTGAGATCTGCTGGTCTTTTGAATGTTTCTGAAATTGTTACTGTAATTACATTTAATGACTGTTTGTGGTGTTGAGCTATTGCTGTCATAGTAACCTAAGGTGCCATGGCACTCTACTCCTGTGTTTGCGCCTGCTATTTTAACTACGAGTGTAAAAAAGAAATAACATTCTTAAGCCATGTATTTATATCAGGCCCACTTTATATGCTGTAAGTGCACATACTAGACTACTAAGTCTATCAGATGCATAACAGAATGAATAATACGGCTGTAATCTTGTCAAATGTGACATTTATAAGCTCTTTCACCTTTCTGTCATGCACACACACACATACTTGCCATCCCTGCTAGAAAATGCATAATCAGAACCAATTATAAAGACCCATTTTCATTCATGCATTAAAACAAGTTTCAAAAACTCAGCCGCTTCCTGATTGACGTTTCACAGTTCGCAGCGTTGGCCCCGTGATCATGCGTGTTTATGCGCCGTTCTCTTAGTGAGTCATTTTCAATGCATCAGCAGATTTCAAGGTCAATTTGATTACTCAAACATTTTTAGATCTTATTTCTCAGCAAGATGCAGGATTAGGAGCAGCTGTCCCAGGGTGTAAGGGGTTAACAGAAGACAAATAACCTCCTGCGGATCTTGCCTTCACAGTGAGCCCACTGTCCCGCATTATAAACCCAGTCCCTGAAATCTCTCCCTCCTGTCGCCGTGGCTCTAATACTGCCTCTATTTGAGAAGGAACATCTTGCATGTTTCCATATATTGAATCGGACTGGTTTATCAGTGTACATTTGTGGCTGTGAGCTCGCGCACCTGCATACTAAACATTTAGTGTGCTCTTTGTGTGTGCGTTTCTGTGTATGTTTAGTGTTTGTTGTCTATCTGCACACAGGTTGGCTTACCCGAGGCTTTTGGCTGATAGTGCAGTGCCACCAGTCGTCAGCTGACAGGAACTGCATGTGCTTGTGTGCAGTGAATCCTCTCGATCCTCTGTGGTCCATTGGATGGAGACAAATAGATATTGGCACAGGCTGATTCACTGTAACTCTGCATCGGCTGTTTGCTCAGACAAAATCGGCACACACACAAACAAAAGGGAGAACGTTTTGTTCTGTCTGTGACTCCATCTTGCGGTTACAAATTCTCTATAGTTCATACTCTACTAATGATTTATAGTTAAACTACAGTCATGTTATACTTTAAAAAGTAGTTAGCTTCATTATAGTTAGCTATTTTTGGATCGTAGCCATTCAAATGGAAGGAGGGTGCAACAAGCAATATATTTTTTATATTTTTAAATATTACCTTAGACATAAAGCTAGAAAATCAATTTCCACAATTGTTTGTTCCAGAAAAAAAGGAACATTTATCTAAATCTATTATTATGTAGAATTATTAGAATAAATACATAATTCTCTGTAATTTTATACAAAAATAATGGTGTAAAATGCTGATGAATTAAATTTTTGAATCATTTTTTGATCCAGTTCATTTAATTGAAGTTAAAGTCTGGAATCTACAAACTGTCCGTCCTCTCTTTTGAAACTCCTCAGAGCCAGATCAAAAGTGAGCGAGCCAACGCGAGACGATCCGATAAGAATCGGTGTCAGCTCAGGTGATATCACAGCTCCACTGAGTCTTGCATTTCCTCAGAGGAAAACATTCACCCAGCACCAACTATAAATACACCCCACCCACCCAAAACCATTTCCTGCCCGATAAAGATCTATATTCCTGACGGAACTGGGAGAATGGACATAGAATAATGAAATTCTCCATTGGAGAGAAACGAGAGGAGGAACAGTGTGTTCTTAGTCTCAGTTGTGCGTATTTCTCTTCATTTTGTCCTGAGCAAACATGGACTGTGTGACAAGACCCATCACCCCGTTAGGAAGAATGAGACACAGTAATGAGACAGGGAGAGTAAGAAAGTGAGAAAGAGAAGAAAACAGCAAGGGAGGGTGAGAGAGACACCGAGAGATTAAAGCGGCGATAACCTTGTTTTTGTCCTTAGGGAAACCAAGAGATGGAAGCCCTAACTTCCTAAAGGTCAGTCACCATAAGGAATACCTTCTGTAGACAGAACGGAGAGCACGTCAGGGTATTCTGTTCGTAATGTCAAGAGCTATGAGTGTTTACGTTAGAGATAATTCATGAAGTTTCTACCTCTTTCTTTAATTGCATAACGGAGGAATTGCATAGTCACAGTGACCCTGCTATTATCAGCCCAAGGCGGTCTAAAATACTTGGAGGTCCAATTATACCCGGATGAAGCAATCCGTTAGTATTATCCTTCATCTTAATAACAATATCCCTGCTGGTGTGATTCACCTGGTTGTATGCGATTTGAAATCTGCCATGCAGTTCTGGAAAGTCTATTTCTCATAGAGAAATAAAAATTTGTTCACTGGTAAAACATCTACATTTACAAAATATTAGCCATTTATAATGTTACTTGCAAAAAAAGTCATCAGTATAGGCCCTTTCACAAAGTGCATTGATCCCGTAAAATTGCCAGAGTGCCTTCTGTGTGAATGCAAACACGTCCCGGGATCGATCCCCGGATGGGAACCTAGTAACAATGCCGGGATCTGTCCCGGAACGCGCCCTGTGTGAACAAAAGGCAGGACCAATGCCATAAGGGGTGTGTTGCAATGATGACGTCGAAGCTGAGATCGTTCGCCAGTTTAGTGGATTGTGATTATGATCAAATCAGAACAAAAAAATGCACGAGCATGGATTCTCAAGAGGGAAAGTGCAGATAAATAGAGATAAATTTAAAAATATCCATAGTCCTCCAAGGTTTATAATGGTTGTGAATGGCCCAAATTTTGAAGACGAAAAAATCCATCCATCCATAAAAAAATGAATCCATACAACTCCAGGGGGTTAACAAAGGCCTTCTGAAGCAAATCGATGTTTAAGACAAATATCCTTATTTAAAACTTTATAAAGTAAAATAATGAGCTTCCGGTGGGACAGCTATATGCATTCGATGTAAGTCCAAAAAGCATTCACTTCCGCGACGTAGTACACAATGACATGACATGACATACTAGCGTAGTACGTCATGTCATTGTGTACTACGTCACGTATGGCTGTCCTGCCGGAAGCTTGTTATTTTACTTTATAAAAAAAAACAAACGCATCGATTGACTTCAGAAGGCCTTTATTAATCCCCCGAGTCGTATGGATGCATTTTTTTGTCTTCAAAATTTGGGCAGTCATCCACTATAAACCTTGGAGGACTATGGATATTTTTAAATATATCTCCGATTGTGTTCGTCCGAAAGAAGAAAGTCATATACACCAAGGATGGCTTGAGGGTGAGTAAATCATGGAATAATTTTCATTTTTGGGTGAGCTTTCCCTTTAATGACAGAAATTCCATTTTTGGGTGAACTAACCCTTTAAGATGCTGCATAGACATTACACCTCACATCCTGATGTCACCTCTTTACGGGATCTGTGTGAACGCACCCACAGATTCTGGAAAACCATTGGTAGTGTGAATGAACCAAAATCAATGATCCCAGGACAAATTATCCATGTATTTTCCGGAATCTCTGTGTGAAAGGGGCTAACTACTACATTTGAATGGCTATTAATGAAGAGATGCTTTTTGCAGCCAAATGGAACCATACTAACCAACCAAATCTTGACCGCTTGAGCTGTCTAAAGAACCCAAGATTTGTCCCTACAACTATGCGTCTATACTCAGTACTTGAGCCCAATCATGTTTATTTTTGCTTTACGAAAATTCTGTTCCTTACTTTGTGCCAAATCATGCAGCTGAAGAATGGATTCAGAATTTATGAGTATTCACACCCAGCCCAATCAGACCACTTAGGCAGCCTCTTGACAACTTTATCTCTGTCCTGCCACTTTAAAGGCTAAAGATAATTTCTAAACGAGAAAGAATTTGGCATCATTTACCACAGTGGCCAGGTGTGCGCAATCATTTGAACCCAATTTGAAATGGATAACTCGTGTCAGCCAACAGTGTACTCACTTACCAGGTGACATGAAGTTAACAGCTCTACTATTTGAAGAGAGCCAACTAGAACATGATGAGCCTGGTGGTCTACAGAACAAATAGACCAGGTGTGTTGAACAGGTGTTTTAAAATACCCAGTGTTAACAAACCAAGGAGGCCTATAATACATGAAGAAAATAATCCATTAACATTCCCTTTTATTTCAATGGCTGCTGCTCTAATGGCGCAGGAACCGCAAGAAGAACATGATTATAAATATGTCATCTTTGCTTATGATAGACATTTAGCTGTGTGTGCCATGTTGGCATAATTGCCAATACTGATTCGCTGATGCACTGCAAGAAAATGCATGGTCCAAAGCCTTCACAAGTGACTACCCTGAGCTTAGGAAGGCAGAGGAAGTTACACTCAGAGACGAATCAGTCATGGTGGGCCACCTGTGGTACCACATCTGTCACATTAATAAAACATATTCCTGATCCCAATGCCCATTCTCATATGTCTACACAGTAAATATTATATTATTTCACACCTCACAAAATGACCTGCACAGCAATGGGCACTTGGCCACCATCACGTTCAGATGGCAGAAGATCAATAATTTCGCTCCTACATCATGAATGATGGAAAATGAAGCTTATTTGAGCAGAAGTGCAAGGCACTAAAAGAATCACTTGCCTCCCTCTGGGGTCAGTGGTCTCGTCCGCCTACTTTGTGTCTTTCTTCTGATGCTGGATCTGCACACATTGGCGGTGGGAGGGCTGACTCACCGCCTCATTGCACTGAATGGCCTCTTATGGGTTTAATTGAACATGAACAGGAGCTGTTGGAAATGCGGTGTGCGTGTGTAAGTGTGTGAATAGGTATGCATAACAGGGCCCTCTTTAGCTGTCATCTATAAAAAATTGCATGTAATGGCTCATCCCTTTAGAAGAAAGATGAGAGGGTGCAATCACTGTCATCAGTGACTACAAGCTGACAATTGGGCCAACAGACAAGGTTATTATACCCTATACCTCACCCTATGTTGGAAATCCTTTAGCTATCACAGGACTGTCACAGGAAGGGAAGCGTGCGTTGCTGTCAGATGCTTATATCAGAGATGTCAGAATCTCCGGCCTCCTCACGCAAAGCCTGCTAAAACACCTGGCGATACAAAAAGGTGTCCTCTATCAATCACAAGAAAAGCGTGTGGGAAGCAGTGACATCAGCGCAAGAACGTCCTCTTCTCGTACTGCAAGTTCTTACTCGGGTTAATTGCATCTTTATTTTTCCCTACGCATCTTGTATCGTTCTCAGCACGGAAGGTCATAATTTAGGGGCAGCGAATTGAAGCTTCAGCAAGCTGTAACTGTAGGTACATTTCACTCTGCAGAGACCCTTGCTAGGAGGAAGGGGGCAGGAAAGGAGACGGGATAGGAAAATCAATAAAGTCATCAAACATGAATTGCACTCTGAAATGACTTCTTAAGTCCCATCAGGCAGAGGTTGAGGAGTAGAGGGGACCTGGGCGATGACTTTTAAATGTCCTTCAGTGGCGTTGACTCTCAATCAACCTCTGTTCTACCTTCACTGAATGGAGCACAACACTGTAAATGTGTTTGCCTATTCTCAGTCCCCTTTTATCCACTTCAAAAACACAGACACAATGCCTCGTTACCACCATTCAGCCTTCAAGTCCATTGGGCTCTTTTTATTGTGGATGTTACTTAAGCCACATATTCAAAGATGGACAAAAAATCTGAATTTTATAACTGACTTTTCAATTCATGAGTTTGAATCAGAAGGAAGAGGAATTATGGAACTGGATTCAAAGATATTCAACGAGGTCACATTTTGTTAGTCCAACAAGTTTTTGTAAAAACATTTTTGACTAATTAAGCCTATTAATTTATTGAAATGTTGATGCAATTTTTCAAATGTTTAAATGTCTAAATTAATTTCAATATGGTCAAAACGATTAACCACAGATTTTAATTTTGCCATATAGTACCACAATACACAATTTATTGCATGATCAAATAATATACATTCAATATGTTCACATTTAAGCAGATAATATAATATAATATAATATACTTTGACCATGCACAATGGGACACCCTGGTACTGTGAGTACCCATATTTGTTAAACATTCACCTGAATGTCTCTGTTCTGCTTAAATTTTAATATTATATTCATAATATTAATATTTTTAGAGCCATGTACCAGCTCAAGCAAATGATGTCCTTAATGAAAATGTGGTAATATGCATCACACTGTTCTTTTAAAACCATGCAATGGCTCATCCAAATTCTAAAACTTGTGATTCAAACTGTTGATTCAGTGGGGATTTTTTTTCTAGTTTATCCGGAGGCATCGATTATTCCATAAATATATGCTATGCATTGCCAAAGAGGATAGCTGAGAATCTGTTTACAACATATTGTACTCCCACTCAGACCTGATAATAATTCCCTTTAAAAAGATCTGAACTTTTTTTATCCAGCTTGATAAGTTGACTTGATATCTTTGTCGCAATCAAGACTTAAAATGGGCGCACACACGTTGGTGCACCTATCATTATGAGTACATTAATGGTTTTTATACTGTACAAACTGTATATTCCATCCCCCTACACTAACCCTACCCCTAAATCTACTCATCACAGAAAACTTTCTGCATTTTTAATAAAACATTTAGTATGCTTTTTAAGCCATTTTAATTACTAGGACTCGGTAAATGCCCTCATTAACCATGCTTACGTTGTAATACCAGTGTAATAACCATGTCATTATACTCATGCATATTTGTGTCCTCATAAATCATATAAACAAGCACATACACACACACACACTGCACATTTATCTATTTAAAGCCAGAAACTTCAGATCTTGTAGTTGATGATACACTTCAAATTAGCATAATTATCTAAAGACACTGCTCTTGAACGTTTGTGACACTTTTAATTTACCAGAAAATCACCTTTTATTTAAAGCAAGAGGTGACATTGTTACATGCCCAGTGTATAATCTGTAAGAAAGGCACCATCCCTCTCTGGAGGATTAAATGGCCTCGTATGCCCTTGTCTGTTCCCACGCTAGGGGTAAATAAAGGTGAATTAGCGAGATTACTCACTTATCCTAATTAAGCTGCTGTAAATGACCCCTTGACAGCGGCAGAACTGCCCTTATGAGCTTCTAACCGAGGCGGTGTAGGAGGAGCCCTTCCTGAACATGGCTTTTTATTTCGAGTCACAATAGAGTCCCATCACGCCTTTGAGGGTTGAGAGAGAAAAATTACTGAAATAATTAATTCCCAAACACTTGTGTACCCAGACACTTCTTTACACTCACGCATGTTCCTACACAAATGTGAGAATATGGTTGTGCAGATTATCCTTTAAAAAAATGCCCACACACATCATTATAAAGAACGCTGTTAATTAGTTGCACCTGGTGGCTTCGTCTCAGAGGAAGAGACGGACTATTATTGCGGTCCACAGTTGGACACCAGTTAATCTGAAAAATGGACCTGAATGTGAAGGGAGGAAATAAAATGCGGGCCAGTTCAAAAGAAGTTTCAGCTGTTCTTTGATCCATTAAGCAAAAAAAAGGGGACCAGAGAATGTAACACAAACATTTGTGAGCCTGTACTCTGTAACAAGGCGGGACTCAGGGTAGGATCCATCTACAAGCTTTATTAAGACAGAGTTCGTAGTCAAACAGGCAAAGGTGGAACAACAGCAAACAGGTATGGAAGAGAGCAGGCAGAATTGTAGTCGAGGAACAGGCAATGGGTCAGGGCTGGCAGATAACAATCGTAATTCCAAAACAGAGCAAATAGTCCAAGGGGCAGACAGGATCGGGAACAGACAGACAGACAGACAATACAGGGATAACACTCAGAAATGCAACCGTGGCAATACAAGACCTCGCCATGAGTATGTGGATATGGGTACAACCGGGGAGGGGGGGTGGGTGCCTTGGAGACCTACTGGCAGACGGGTAAGGGGTTTCCAGGGCAGGTCCAGGAACCCTAGGCGCCATGCCGGGTCAGGTGCCTCGGGCGGCCACGATGGGTCAGAGGCCGTGGGCGGCCATGGCAGTTCGGGAGCCTTGGGATGCCAAGGCGGGTAAGGAGGGTAAGGAGACGCCAAGGCGGGTAAGGAGAGTCGGGCAGCCATGGCAGTACGGAAGCCTTGGGACGCCAAGGCGGGTCAGGAGAGTCGGGCAGCCATGGCAGTACGGGAGCCTATGAGTGTGTATACTCACAAATATTGCACTAAAATGTAGCCCTATCAAACTCAGAAATTGTTTTCCATTAACACTTTTTTCTTTCTCTATATCTGTCATTTTGTGCAGTTCTGCACATTCTGGGGCAGTAACCGTGTTTTTGACGCTGTGGCCAGCAGCTGGCACAGCCTTTTCCAGCTGCCTTTAGCAATGGATTCATGCTGAGAAATGACCAGCTCAGCAAATGACACACAGCAGACAGAGAGGAAATAAGAAATCAGGTTGCTTTTGCCAAACAAAAACCCTTGAAAATGTTCAAATGGAAGCATGAAAAAAGCTTCCTCAAAACCTTTAGGCTTCCCCATTTAAAACAGCATGCTCATTAGAAGTTTTTTTTTATTATTAATTGATACGCTGAAGTTGGACACAACAAAATCAAAAATGAAAAAAAAGTCAGTAGTCAGACACCCACTGAAGGGACAAATCAAACTCAAACAAGAAAAAAAAATAACTTAAGGATAGACAAAAGGGGTGAAATTATATTACCGCTTTTACTGCAGGGTGAAAAAACAAATAGGTAAGAAATCATAAGACTATATATGAGAGAGAGAAGTGTGTAAAACAACCTGATATTAGCTGCATCCACAGCCTTTCCTCGGCTGTTCAATGCAGAACACTGAGCTTTATACTCAGCCTCCACTGCAGCATAACCATTTGATCAATCTGATTGGTTCAGAGGGAGAGATGTATCTACAGGTAAGTGGAGGCTGATCAGTGCTGAGTTTCCCAACAGCATCATAAAGCCTAAATATCATAGAAAACTTTGGCACCAATGATCTGTGCAATCTGCAACACTTTGTTTTTCGATGATCCACCTTAGACATTCTACTATCTATAAGTAACTTTACAACTACATGTCAACTATCAGTCATTAGTGTATTAGTAGACTGTCTGCTAAATATCTGCTAACACTTTATTTTGACTCTCCCCCATGACATTCTACTCTCACTATATAAACTATATATTGGCAAGTCTGTGGTTTTCCCACAGAATTGGGCTACTTTAACACTGTTGCCGCGGGTTGTTTTTCATGTCCATGGGTTGAAGTGACCCCAAATAACATAATATTTAGCTCCCAGAATGCGATTTTTCTAGGGGAATCCTCATACAGATTTTTTTTGTAACCGTAAAGCTGTTACTGTAGCTACAAAACTGCTACAAATGTATACACAGAAAAACACATTTGACCTCATGTTTATGTGTCCCTTAATCCCCAACAGCATCTTCTGAGAGCAGTTTTATCTAATAATTTCATTGATTACCATCCACTCATAACAGCCTCCATCTCCCACTGCTGCACATCTGGTACATCCACCACTAAGACTCAAGAGCACTTCAAGTGTTCCACTTTCCTAATGTGCACACACACATACACACACAGGTTTGTTTTTGTGAATTGTAAGGACATTCCATAGGCGTAATGGTTTTTATACTAATGATTACCCCTAAACCTATATCATAGAAAGCTGTCTGCATTTTTACTTTCTCAAAAATACATTCTGTATGAGTTAATAAGCCTTTTGAAAAATGGGGACATGGGGTAATGTCCTCATAAGTCACCCTCTCCTTGTAATACCTATGTCATACCCATTTCATTATACAAATTTGTGTCCTAATATGTCACAAAAACACCCGCGCGCACACACACACACACAAAGTTAGCAGTGCATTAACCTGCACTCTCAGAAAAAATTTGTTAAAATCTATTTTACAGGTTTTTACCTTTAGGGATGCTTGTCACTGCAGTACCCTTACACAGACATCTTTGTACCTTATTTACCCCTTAAAGGTTCATAGTAGTACCTTAAGGTATGTATTGCTACTATAATGTAATAATATGCACCTTTTGGGGGGTCACAAAAAGGCCCCAATGACAAGCTGTTGTACTTGTACCCCTAAAGGAATAATTTTTACACATTTTTTCTGAGAGTGTGCCAATACAACTATCCAACAGAACATTTCAGATCTAGCAAACTCCAAACTGTTACATGCTCTGTGGCAAGAACCACCACATGAATGATGCCTGCTTCTAGTCAAAGATGAATTCCCTATCATCTTCCATCATCGAGAGACAAAAGAAGCACCACTCATTTATACTGAGGGTTCTGACGGCAGGAGATTAATCAGCACAGCCAGGTCGGGGGCAATGGCACGGATGAACAGTCACATGAGAACACCGCTGGGTCTCAGTGGAGAGCCAACTTCCTGCTGAGACAGGAAGTGTTCTCATCTTTGGGCCAATCAAGATGTAATCTGCACTGCTGTGTCATGCAATAGTGGCCTAATTCTGACGAGCAGGGTTGGCAAGAATGGATTCTACAGTACAGGAAAAAGTAACAAATAAAACTTAATCTGGCTGCATTTCTATTTATATTCCTATTGAACAAAATTAATAATAAACAGTGGTTGTAATGCTCCTATTTAACATTTCATTTCTGCTGCAGTAATCATTAGAAAACAATTAAATAAAACTGAAATTGCAATTTGACTTAGTGTGATTTCTCAAATCACAAAGTAAATATGTGCTGCAGTTTTCCTTTCAAAAAGTTTGATGGTTTAACATTTGAAAATGAAGACAGCTATAAATATTAGTATTGCAATTTTACAGTTGTAATGTAAAATTATTACTATATTATTGTTACTTTTTTTTACATTGAACTATTACAATAGTAATATTTCATATATTGTTTATATTTAGTGATGATATTTTTAATAATAATAATAATTTTAAAAAAAAATTGCACTTTGAATCTAAATTTTGTATCAGAAAAAATAAATAAATAAAATTATCCTCAAACCATGCAGCCCTACCAGGTGATCAAGGTGCAATATATAAGCCTAATTTACAGGAAAGTAAGTGTATTTTCACTAAAAGTCATGACTATTTTAAAGGTGCCCTAGAATTTTTTTTTAAAAGATGTAATATAAGTCTAAGGTGTCTGTGAAGTTTCAGCTCAAAATACCCCATAGATTTTTTTTAATTCATTTTTTTAACTGCCTATTTTGGGGCATAATTAGAAATGAGCTGATTCAGGGTGTGTGGCCCTTTAAATCTCGTGCTCCACGCCCACGGAGCTCGCGCTTGCCTTAAACAACATAAAAAAAGTTCAAACAGCTAATATAACCCTCAAAATGGATCTTTACAAAGTGTTCGTCATGCAGCATGTCTAATCGCGTATGTACAGTGTTTATTTTGATGTTTACATTGATTCTGAATGAGTTTGAGGATATGCTCTGTGGCTAACGGCTAATGCTACACTGTTGGAGAGATTTATAAAGAATGAAGTTGTGTTTATGCATTATACAGACTGCAAGTGTTTAAAAATGAAAATAGCGACGGCTCGTCTCCGTGAATACAGTAAGAAACGATGGTAACTTTAACCACATTTAACAGTACATTAGCAACATGCTAACGAAACATTTAGAAAGACAATTTACAAATATCACTAAAAATATCATGTAATCATGAATCATGTCAGTTATTATTGCTCCATCTGCCATTTTTTGCTATTGTCCTTGCTTGCTTACCTAGTCTGTTGATTCAGCTGTGCACATCCAGACGTTCTGCCCTTGTCTGATGCCTTTCATAATGTTGGGAACATGGGCAGGCATATGCAAATATTGGGGGCGTACACCCTGACTGTTACGTAACAGTCGGTGTTATGTTGAGATTCGCCTGTTCATCGGAGGTCGTTTAAACAAATGAGATTTATATAAGAAGGAGGAAACAATGGAGTTTGAGACTCTCTGTATGTCTTTTCCATGTACTGAACTCTTGTTATTTAACTATGCCGAGGTAAATTCAATTTTTGAATCTAGGGCACCTTTAAATTAAATTAAATAATTGTTATATTATAAATATAACATATTTATATTATAAATATATTATAAATATATAATGTCATATTAAACAATATTTAATTCTTTTTTTCTTTTTTCCATCTAGAGGCCACAGAGTCCCACCATAAAAATGTTATCCCAGAATTTTAGAGATGTCCTTGTGTTCAAACATATTTCTGCGATGAAGACCACGGACACTATACATATTCTTTTGCCATTTTATGATTGCAATGAAAATGCTTCACCTACCACAAAGTAATTTTTCTTTTCCTGCTGTGTTGATAAAACTGTTATGAAGCCCCTTGGTCACAGCAGCTACGGTCCAGTGAGCATCACTGAGTATTAGCCAACAACAGCAAACTCTGATCAATAATTCCAATTTAATGAAACTGTATACGCGTCAACACCATATGGATTTTTGCTTTATGGCCAGGACCTAGAGGTCATTGTTAGACAATAAGGCTTGAGCCGTCATACCGAGGAACATGGATTGAAGTCCAGACTCTCCTCCCAGGAGCTGATTTTGATGAGCTGTCAATAGATGCGGCACAATGAAGCACCACAGAAATCTATGCTCAATGACACATTAATGTTATTATCTCCCTGTCACACTAAACAAGCCGTTCACAGGAGCGGAGGGAAAAAATTACAAGCACGCTGAAGTAGCTCATTGCCTGCCCTCGCCCGTTACCTTAATAATAAGGTATTGATTGGATTTGCACAGACGGAGCTAAAGGTTCAAGAGCAGGAAAAAAACTGGAACATGTCATTTAGAGAGTAAAATGGCTATTAAGAAAAGCACACTTACTCATGGGGTTTACAATGGTGCACATAAATGTCACACCAGGTTCCGGCTACAAAAACACTTTGTTTTCTGTTCCTGTGCCATGGTATGTAGGAATCTAGGGCAAGGAAAAAAGGTGAGAGAAGCAATAAAATAGTTCATTATAGGAATGGACCTTGTCACTGCAAAATGGGAATTTGATTTGCTTGTGTAGGTAAGTGTGGGTCAAGGTTTGACTGGTTAGCATTGTCCAGTTAGTATCTGCTGGTCAATGTCATAACTACACCATCTGGCTGCAAAAAAGCATGTTTCTCCATTGATACACTAATTCATACAAAACAAATTCTGCAAGCAACATATAATATGCAAATGTTTCATTATATTAGAATGCATGTTTTACCATTGCCCAATACATACAATACATTCCCAATCTTAAAATGGCATATATATAATATATATATATATATATATATACAGTCAAACCCAAAATTATTCAGACATTTTTTTATATTTTTGATATATTTTTACTAGTGGGTGCAGGACACTATAGTTCATTTATGTAAGTGAGGATAGCCAAATAAAGTAAACAGTGACATATTATACCCAAAAATTCTTTATACAGTGGACTACCAGTAAAACTGATAAAAATTTGGAACCAAAAATTATTCAGACACTTTGACCTGACCATGTTTTGCTTAAGTGTTATCTGACATAATTGACCCTTCTCCGGGAATTTGATTGACAAGCGATCTAACCAATCATAACTCCGAATCCGTCATTTTGTCCGACAAGGCAGTCAGGAGTTAGAAGATTATCCTCGGTGGACTTGAACTTGAAAAATGGTGTGTACTGACGTCTTTCTGTGTTTGAAACAACATTCCTTCTCATGTTCATGTTTATTTGATGCTATAAATTAACTAGTAGGACGAGATGATCGGTTCACGAGCCGCTTGAGCTGAGACGCTACAGCAATCTGTCACGACACATTAAAAAGCCACAAAATGGTTTTCATTGTTCGAATTTCGTAAAAAAATTACACAGTTTGAAAGCTGGGACTTTGTTTAATATCATAAGTAACCTGCTCTGTCTTGTCTGTCGACGTGTTGTCAGTGTCCTCTTTGCTCTGCGATGTATTTTTCACTCTGTGTGGCATGACAACGCCATGGCTTTTTGGACAAAGCAACAAGGGGGGCAGGTCTTTGCGAAGGGTCTTTGAAAAATTTTCTGACACAGTTTAACTCTGAGATCTTGTCATATTTTATTACTATTTTTTTTAAACTATAGTGAATAAACTGAATTAATGAATGAAATGTTCAAGGTGGCTGAATACATTTTGGTTTGACTGTATATATATATATATATATATACATAATCATTCTCGTCGTTGTTCTGTCGTATAATCTTTCTAATGTTCGCCTATCATCCACAGACCTCAAATATGGCTTATCATTTGAAACTTGTATAGTAGCAACTTTACATGGCCACTCACTCTAACGTTAACCTAGATAAATGTGGACAATTATTAGGCGCATATCCCAGTGTTTGTGCAGAGTGTGGAAGCTAAAGTGTAGCGCGCTTACAGCATGACATTGAGGCACTGGCGCGATCACTTGCATTTTTTCTGATAACAGCAGAAACAATACTTAAAAATACTTCAAATAGTCATTTTTTGGTCATACAGATACAGAGTAATACATCATTCAAAACTGTAAAGTTTGTTTGTGTATATTTATATATACTTTTGTTTGTGTAAACTCACAATAACAAGAAAATGTTGTGCCTTTGTTAAATAAAGAAAACAAACAGGATTAGCTTTCTGCTGTCTTGATCTCCCTGGAGCGTGTCACAAAAATGAACTGAAACTTAGTGTATAGGCTACTTGCCTCAGAGACATGATAAATATATCTATAGAAAACTTGAAATGTCTACTTTTAAACAAACCAATTCAAATCGAAAATAATTACTCTCTGCTTATGCAATCCATATGAAAGGTGCATTTCTCGCTATAGGTGTGTCCACTATACTGCGATGGCGAGGCAGCATCGTCAACTTCATTTTTGCAACCGACACTGACTCAGAAAACACTAGTTTATTAATAAATAATTAAAATGTTCCTTTTTGTTCCCGACACATAATCATTACTTTTGCCGGTTCTTTGCGGCAAACTTTATGTGTGCACTTGAGAGCACTCATTATGGTTTGCTATTCACTCAGTATATATTTAAGTATATATATACTCCTCAGTATATACAGTATTTAAGTAATTAAATTAATATAAACATGCAATTAGTCCACTAATGGCTTAAATCAAAGACTAATAGTCGACTAGAAAAATCTTTAGTCCAGCCCTAGAAAACAGCTGGTGGCCACACAAGATACTCACTGCGACTTTTGATATTGACCCCACTTTGTTCAAGAACTCATTATTCCATTTATGTTCGTCAAATGTCTTTGAAATATGTTTAGTTTATATCTGAATTGTTAAATCTTTTTATGTTCATACAGATATTTACACATAATAAGAAATTTGCTGGGGGGGAAAAGCAGTTGAAAGTGGAAGGCCATATATATATATATACATCAGGAAAACTCTGAAAATATAATTATAATATAATTGAAACTATTCATATTATATCTATGTAATTTAAAAAAATATATTAATTAGCTATACAGTTTTGGACATTTTTTTAATATATATTTTGAAATATTTCAAAATATTTTTTTTACCATATGGGTTCTGTCCAGAGATCATGTTCCAGTCAAGCAATTGCCTTTTGAGATGAATAGGAATGGTAACAGATACCCTGATTTAGGTATTATAAACATCCTTGGCTGTATGCTGGAGAAAGAGAGGGATACAGAGGACAAAACAAATAAGAGGTCAGAATGAACATGTATTTTTGTCTTTGCACCCTAAGCAATATTATTATTTTACCACCGGGCCTTCAATTACATTTTAATGACCTAAAGCCACAAAGTATGACAAATGCTGATCGATTAAGGTCAAAGTGTATGGAGAGGCAAAGAATTAAATCTAAATTAGAGCGCTCTCCTCCACATCCACCCCAGTGACTGTAAAGATCCTACTTTGCACTTTTTCAAAAATGGGACAGAAAAAGGCAGGAATAAGCGCAATCGCGCTCATCACATGGCTTTGTGTGACATTTTTGGAGGATGGGAAGAAGGGTAGATCACTTAAGCTAAAGAAAGTACAGTGGGTGAGAGAAAAAAAAGAGAGAGAGGAAGATTTCAAGCCTGAAAAATAATCACAAATGAACTTGAAGCAGTAACACCACAATGACCCAGCTATAGCCCCCCCAACCTCATATTTATTCATCAGATACGGCTTTATGATCTTTTTATGGAAAACTCAAACATCTTTCAAATGCTTTCCTTGGTTCACGAACCAATCCGGCACATTTGAGTGTGTGTTTGTGAGAGAGTTTCCCCTGAAAACCCATTTTGATCTACACACCTCTGTTCCTAATCAATGATCTTATTATTTTTGATGCACTCCTCTTACTGCCAGGAGCGGTTTAGCCAATAAATACAAGTCCCTATATCAGTCACTCTCTCACTCTGATCAATCTTTGTTCTGCTATTTGAGAGAAAAGCTTTAAACGTGGATCTAATTTTGTTACACCAAAGAGACTTATAGGTGCAGGAAAATCTTTGTTCTAGTAGATCTGAGACAAAAGTTTGCTAGAGGAGTTTTGAAATTAAGTGTTTTTAGATATCGGTTTCCTTGCCCACTTGTGTTGCACGTTGTTAGTAGTCAGGGCAGATAAGGGTTTGCGGTCTTTTTTCTGTCATTTTTCCAGACTTGCCCAAATATTGGACTGTCAGTGCAGTATATCAAATTTATTAATGAGCAGTTTTCTCTTGGGTAAAAACAAACAGTTTTACTTGCCAACTCTGATTATGTCATCACTGAAGGATAAATGGGATACAGACCAGACAGAAATTCAAACTAACTAGACTAAACAAATGTAGTCTATTAAGCTTGATATTATTCTGTGGTGCTTTTTCCATTTCCAAATTTGACTTTGCTAGCAATCACCAACCCCTAGGTGACCTTTACATGTATAATGTCTGTGAGGGCAATAGCTTATTCCGGGAAGATTGGGTTTTAAAGTGGGTCTAACAGCACAAGAGAAAACTCACACTGACGCATCTCATCAGGAATTCGAAGGCGTTGTTGTCCTCAGGCGGTGAGCTGGACTGCCAGCCATCTTGACGAGGCCTAATCTCATTTTAGATGAATGTAAATATTTATCGAGCCTCTGATTTAATCACAGAGAAGCATACTGAAAATGCAGCACTCACCCATTATCTTGTAAATCTTGCTGCACACTTCTCCTTTTTCTCTATTACTGCACACCGTNTTCCGTAATGACCGAACATTCCCCAAAATCATTGAGGGCAGGGGGATACGGGTAAACTGTTTACGCCGTAATCGCTGACGAACACCTCCCTTTTTCCCACGCTTCCTCTTCTTAACTTTCCCCGCATCATTTCCCGGTGCAGATGTACGGTTCTTCCTCCGAGATATGCCATCGGGAAGCTGAGAAAGCGAGCACTGACCATCAAACAAACTTGGCGTGTTCCAAGCCAATAATTGATCCCTGGTGTAGTGAATCCTTAAGGCCGGAACCACAGTTCCATGGCAAGCGTGGTTCAAGTTCAAAAATATCCATAACGCAATTAAAATAATCAGTTCCATAAGTCCTAGTGAATAGCTTGTGTTTGAACAAACTCAGTCATGAAAATATAAACGATTAAACATAAACCATACACACAAACACTCTTAAAAGTAAAACACATAGGACGCCGAAATTCCTACTGCTGGTCGCCGCATGCGCATGCGCCCATCATGGTCCTGGATATCACATATCTAAGGAACAGAATTATTGGCTCAACAACTTTAAGTGTTAAGTGTCTTACTTAAAAAGAGGAATGGTTTAAAGATGGTATGAAAAAGTAGAAGAATACACACACATATGTAGGCAGGAGAGATGTATATATAGAAATGGGCCAATAATAAAATCTAATAGTTTTTTCCATTATTCTTTAGTTAGAAACTTACCTCTAGTAAAAAGTGTTTTTAAGTATGCCTGTTTTCCAATTCTACTGCTCAGACTGCCGATGAGCCTGAGAAAGTAATCTTAAAGGAAAATACAGTAGAGTTAATAAAGTCAACAAAATAACTTTTATTAAAAAGTGAAGTGTAATCATCTGCGATTTAACCCTATATAGACTCAAATTCTTTGGTTTTCCAGCATATTTGAAGCCTTTCCAACAATGACTGTATGATTTTGAGAACCATATTTTCATACTGAGGACAAGTGAGGGACTCAAACACAACTATTACATAATGTGCAAACATTCACTGATGAAGGAAACAGAAGGAAACATGATGCATTAAGAGCCGGGGGGTGTAAACTTTTGAACAGGATGAAGATGTGTAATTATTTTTCATTTATTACTACCCTTCAGAAGCTACAGAAGAAATGTGCATGTCTTCCAGAAGACAAAATAAGTACAATTTACCATGATCTTTAAATTTAAAAAGTTTTCAGCCCCCTGGCTCTTAATGTGTATCGTGTTTCCTTCTGGAGCATTAGTGAATCCTCAATGGTCCTCAGTGTGAAAAGATGGACCTCAAAATCATAGTCACTGCTGGAAAGGGTTCAAATATGCAAAAAAGGCTGGAAAGCCAAGTCATTTGCGGGACCTGGAGGATTTTTCTGATGAACAGTGGGCAGTTTAACTGCACAGGGCAAACAAGGGATTCACGAACATTCATCACAAAACAAAAAAACAGCCATGGATCATTTAGGTTACGACACAGTAAGAAGCAAGCTTATGTAAACTTTTGAATGGGATCATTTTTATATAAAGTTTTATATAAATTCAGCTATTATTTTGTCTTGTGGACTATATGTAAACATCTTTATCTTATTCAGGACAGTACTAAATAAAAAATGCATTTTAAAATTAACATTATGCAGATTCTGCAAGGTGTATGTAAACTTTTGACCACAACTGTATATATATATATATATATATATATATTATATAGATATATATATAATGCTTTCACCCAAAAATGAAAATCCAAACCTGTATGAATTTATTTCAAAATGTGTAATGGAACAAAGAAACATGAGGGTTTTTGGATGAACTCATTTAGATGATTTCCTTAAATTATGCATGTCTGTTAAAAGTTTGAGGTTGTTTGACCTCTGTTGAAGTGCTTTGAGCAGGTAAACAGTTTGAGTCTAAGGTTGATGTGCCTAATTCAGAAGCTGACATATAGCATATGTCAGACACTTCCCAACCCTAGACAACTTTCCCTGTCAAACTTCAATCAAACTCCAGCAGCCAGGTGAGATGACCTTTTAATGTCAATGCTTGATCTTTTGTCGAACCTCACTGACAAATTAGAAATGAGAAAGGGTCGATCAGGCCAGGGTGGAAATTAGGAGGAACTTGGAAGGCTTTCTCCAGATCTGTAACTGCATATGTTTTTAAAAATAACAAACCACCCTTGACATTCATTTCCTAGTGCAGCTTGACCAAAAATACACCACAATTTTATTATTACTATTATTATTTTATGTTGTTATTATTATTTTTTTTATTGCTATGATATTACCAATTCAAATAGCCGAACTAGTGTCAGTAAATTAGCTTATACTTTGGCACCTTCCAAACATATTGACTCCCTGAGCAGCGTGAGGTCTGAATAAGGGCTCCCCTAATTGCACGCGGCACCAAATTTACATTTACGACCTTAATTCGATATAAATCCTCATATCCCTGGTATAGATTGATATTATGTCAGGCCAGAGTGCAATAAAGAGTCGATCAGCGGGTCGGACAAGTGGCATCAAGATCTAATTGGGATTTATTCTAAAGACTGACATAGCTCTTGCTGATGCCAATTTGGGGATGATCAATTGGCACAACTCGTTCTTGTAGCCAACTCCCCGCAGAACATTAACCGACCACCTGGCTGCCACACAGCCAATGAGGTGAAGCGCTGATGTATATAAATCAGTGATATGCTCCGAGAAGACGCAGACCCCAAGGATGCATGTGCCCTAGAACTGACTCCACAAGAATCTAGTGGCTGATAAACTTTATGTTGTTGATGTAATACAGTTATAAATTAGGTAAGCCAGGTAATTTTCTTAGAAGAGGATTTCACAATAACAGCATATTGGTTCATTACGGTGGAAAGTATCAGGGGAGTAATTTTACAGAGATGCGCTGAGAATATAATGTGCAAAAATCTATGCCAAAATCCTTCTGGAAAAATTGCTGTGAAAATCACCCTACCATAATGTTTTTTATAGAATAAACACACAGTGTATGAGCATTTGACTTATTCTGTGACCCACAGGCAGAATGAAGGCCAAGTGATTGTATCAAGGTGGTACAGCATTGAGAACTGAATTGAGAATACCTTTTAAATTTCAATTAAATTCCTTAATTTAATTTGGATTTGAATGGAGACAACATGGAAAATTGCAATTTTAATGGTAGGAAGTAGAATTAAAATGTATTGAAATATAAAGAAATTCATATGGCTGTCATTTTTAACTACAAAAGCAATGTTTTTCAAGACAAATTTTGAATGTTGACTTGACAAAGCTTTGTTTGAAAGTTAGACAGGCAGACAGATAAATACACTGACTGGTGGATAGAGACTGTAGATAGACAGATTGACAAAACAGAAAAATAGATAAAAGCCACGTTTCCACCGCAGGAACTTTCCTCAGGAACTAGGGAATTTGGAGTGGTACTCGGCGTGTTTTGACTACTGGTGTAACAATCTATTGTGTCACAATATATCGCAATACAAAAACGCAACAATATGTATAATGGATGGTGACAATATGTATTGAGTTCACCCAAAATGAAAATTACTGTGTGAGAAAAAATTCAAGCGTACAGAGTTTTAGTGTCAGTACTACATTGAACTACTATACATAATGTTCAATATAATGTATAATGATACAATGGGGGAATATTTGTGGGTCCTGATAATGCCAAATGTCTTGTGTTCCCAGTAAAATGTGGCCTACATTATTTTAAATATATCTAGTCAGTGACAGAGTTCAAGCATATTCGTATTTTTCTGTATTTTCAGCTTCACAATCATGAATATTTCTATTCTAGTATCAACATTGTCCTGTGCTTTGGGTTACCAGCACCAAGTGAAGTACTGCAATAATATTGTATCATGAGTTCAGTATCGTGATATGTAACGAATCGTGATATGAGGGTATTGTTACATCCCTAGTTTTGACTGCAGGAACCAGGGTCTAAATGAAGTTCCGGGTAAAAATTTCCCCCTCAGAAAGTCCCTGTACTTTTTCAAAGTTCAGGAACTTTCCGGGATAAGACTTGGGCTCTGAGCATGCTGACTGGTTAACTTCAAGCATCATTTTGATTGGTTGACTCCAAGCAGCATTTTATTTCAACCACCATTTTTAAAAGTCCGATGACGAGGTTCAGGCTTTATTAAACTTATACAGTATGTGGAGGACGAAATCCAGCGGGAACTGGAAAGTCGCATGCAATCCTACGTCACCGGACTAATCTTCACGGTACTTTAGACTGCGATGGAAACACAGACAGCAACAGGTCTGGGGGGAAAAATTTCCTGGGAAAAAAGGTCCTGGGACAAATTTTACTACGTAATTTTGGTGGAAACGAGGCTAAATAGATGTAAAGATACTGTAGACACAGATAGTCAGATCAACAGAGAGATAGACAGACAGACAGACTGATGGATAGATAATATAGATAGACAGGCAGATTGGTCAGATAGACAAAGAATGATAGACAGATTGATAGAAAGATAATGTATAGATCAAGGGTGTCTAATCCTGCTCCTGGAGGGCCACTGTCCTGCAGAGTTTAGCTCCAACTCTAATTAAACACACCTGAACCAGCTAATCGAGGTCTTACTAGGCATACTAGAAACTTCCAGGCAGGTGTGTTGAGGCAAGTTGGAGCTAAACTCTGCAGTACAGTGGCCCTCCAGGAGCAGGTTTGGACACCACTGATCTAGATAGATAAACAAACAGAAAGGGCTTGAAAATTCCTCTTCCTGACATTCTAATTCCAAATCACCTTGCTGAGCGGTGTGGCCAATTCTGAACAACCCTATGGAATTGTTGGGTGGCAGCGATGTACCTGCTTACTGAGGATCTATAATCCTTAATGGCTTTGAAGGCCAAACTCTGTCAGGAATGATTCTTTGGGCTGGATAAAAATGGAAGAAGGGAGGGAGCGAGGCATTTGGGTTGATTTATGGCAATGTCAGACAGATTGTAGCGCCCGCATGCTTGAGGTTGTGCCCTGTAATGGAGCGTCATTAGCGAGTCGCGTGTTTGCTGCGGACGGGGCTGAGGCCTGGGCACGGGGCTCAAGACCGCTGATTAGATATGCAGAAAGAGAACTGTGACTGCCTGAGGGGAGGCACTCGATGTGTGGTCAAACGAAAATGAATTTAACGGGATCTAATGGGGTTTGAGCCCTTTCTTTCCCTCCCGTGAAGCCAATGGCATAGTTAATATAGCGGGAAGATGGGCAGATCATGGAATGGAGGCTGAAGGGAGTGTGGGAAGGATTCAAGGAGCTCGGGGGTCAGCGCCGTGTCACATGCCACTTCTGGAGCGAACGCTCATGACGTGCTACCATCAGATCTGAGATCAGTGGAGTAAGGCTTTAGTCTGCCTCGATGGAACCGCCGCATGAGTTGTCGCCTTGAGTTTAGCTGATGCCAGCGTCGTGCTGTTTAACGTGCCGAGCATGACCAAGCAGCCGAGCTGCTCCGCATTACTGACTGCTGCCTCTACGAGACCTTGGTGAGACATTAACAGCATGGAAGAGGTATAATTGCCAGCGTTGCATATGGACGAGCAGAATGGACTCACCTTGAAAATGTTTTACAGCCAAAAGGGGAACGGACCCTGGCAAGTGTACTTTAGTTCCCCAGTGAGGTGTTTAGCTTCTTTATGGAACACACATATGGCGTAATAGTACAGTGTTTGGTTTAACTGGTCATTTATGAGGAGGTCATCTCATTTGATGGTCGAGGTCCACGTCAGCACAATGTTATTGATTCATATGAGAGCACTGCTGCTGTTGATAGAGTTTTGCTGCCAAAGAGTTTACTGTT